>JAPYZR010000558.1:0-46391 GCA_030522945.1 Trichopria nigra | reverse complement strand
CAGGTCAAAATCCATATATAATTATATATCGTTATATCTGGAACATATATGATCCAGATATAATCATACATGATTCAGATATAATTATATCTGATCCAGCTATAATTATATCTAATCCATTTTTTCCCGGGTTCATTTTCAGTTGTTGTAATGCATTTTAATTCACTTTAATTCGTTTCAATTCGTTTTTTCTTTATTTTATATTTATTTATTAAAAGAAAAATCGCAACATAACGTCACCCGACCAAACCTAACCTATATATACGCGAGTCACCACAAGCAGTGTCCTCATAACAATTGCCTGGGGACATGTATATGTAAATGTGATACATTATATGTGTATGTATATACAGTTATAATATAATTATATTGCTTGCAATTAAATTCTAAAACAGAAAGATCAAAACTCCAATTAGAAAGTTTATGCTCCTGTGATGTCGAAATGAAATTCCATTCTTACGAGTACAGACAGAAATTGAACCAAATATACGTCATATTATCCGCAATGCTAAAATGCGTTATATATATTTATGAATATAATTATCCTTTCAGATTATTGTTCACATACGAAAATATTAAATTCTTCATTTTGCCTGGGTCGAAGATCTGAAATTAATTCACTGTGAGTCACTATAATGCGTCATGGACTGAATATTATTTAAATGCTTCATCCACTTTTTTTTTTTTATTTTTATTTTCTTTATTTTATTAATAATGACAATAATTTATTAAGAATACAAATTTATTAAGGTAGAAAAAAAATAAAAAGTGTCAGTATTTTCAATACTTTTCAATGTTTAATGTTAATTTTGTAAAATAATAATATAAATGATATAAAATGTACGTACATTTCATTTAAAGTGCATAAACGCGCGAAAAAAAAATAAACAAAAAATGTCACGATCGAAACGACCGTAGTAGCAGAGATTTTTTTCATAACGGTATTTACTAGCCTCTTAAAATATAAATATCATGATTTATCAGCAGAAATAAAATGTGTCCGTGGTTGCATCGTTGATAAGATTACGCCGACACGCGGAATGTATTTTTTCACATACCGATAGCATCTGATATTAGTGTTGCTGCAGTTACGCTCCCACTTACGATATCGAGAACGGGGTTATATACTAAATTTTCAAAAAAATTTGTAAAACCAAATTTCAATTTAACCCGTGATTTATTATACGCAATAATAATAATAATAATAATAATAATAATAATAATAATAAACATTTTTAATCGCTTTAATACCTAAAAAAATAATAAAGCACATGATTTTAAAAATTATAGTCGGATCCATCATTTTAAATATCATCCAAATTCCTCATGGGCAATTCCAACTATACAATTTTCAACGATCTGAAAGCACGAACCGACCAATTTAATGGAGAATTAAAGTTTCGAATGGAAATTGCAACAAACATCAATTATGACACTCCATAACTTCATCGCGCAAACTCCATTAAATATGAAATACATATACAGTTGGATCATTAAGATTTTCCAGGGCAATGCGCGCAACATCACGACTTTCGCGAATTACGTCGTTTGAATATATCCAGGGATTTGTGGGGGTAAATTCGAGTTGACTACCGTATTGAGGGGAGAATATAACGCTCGGAGGGTGCATTTTAACGAGGACGTCGTGACGTCTAACGTTGGTAGCTTTCGATATTTTAATTGCTGTTCACTTGCTTGCCCATACTCATTTCTTGCACGTATCTCGATTATTTACCAGCGCTTTATCGTTTTCATCACATATAATTGAGTCCTTGCATCGTTGTCTAAATTCGTCGATAAAATACTTTTCTCGTCACGCGTCGAGCTAATTATAGATAATAACGTTTAGGGCTAAAAATGGGATCATTACCTTATTTTGGAATAAAATTATGCAATCGTCCTTTTTCGTTTGAAAAACGTAACATTGAAAAGTCATTCGATTTGACTAATTATCATCGAACATGGGAGACGCGATCGTCAATTTGGTTTGCTAATAAACTTATTGACTAATCAAATGAATTCGCGGCAATGACGTTAATGCGGTAAACAATGGTGCGCGTGTAATATCGAGTGACAGATATGAAAATTCGGAAAAACTTCTGTCCTTCGGGAAACAATGGAAAATTGACTTGTGGTGGAACACCTCTTCACCTTGAATAGGAAACATTTTTTTGTCCGCGGAGTTTCGCGCGTCCTCATTTCCGGACACACCTTAAACGTGATAAGTTCGAAAATGGACAGCTTTAACAGTATGCAGCAAAGGCTTCAGTCGCATGACTTCCGGATGGGATTATTGGATATTTCACTATGGTCTGGTCTGTTACTTTGGATTCCAAAGAGGTGCTCGTTGATGCGAAAGACGTCATTTTACCTGCCGCATTGTGCGGCCATTACGTAAGCACTGACTAACTATACGGAATTTAGATGTGTCTTGCTATACATATGGTACGTCATCGGTCTCCTACATATATATATATATATATATATATATATATACACTTCGCAAACACCTTGAATCAGTACGAATTCCTTGTATTCAAAGCGGATGTCGAGTGGAATCGTGGTGCACCGTAATGACGAATCCCGAAATGTCCGGAAGGAAGATTTGGATATTTTTTTTTATAGGTGACGAATTTAAAAAAGAATTTGTGACGTCAATCCATAAAATGTTTTTATGGATCGCACGAATCGCGGTGAATCGTATCGTCCCACCCAGAATGATCCGAAATAATTGGGCATTATGTAATGCCGATTGTTACGTGATTACATACAGACTTCTGCATCAACTTGAATGCATGTATATATTAAAAACAATTGTTTATGTACATATAGGCGCGTTTCAAAAAAGCAGCTGGATAATAAATGAACGGTAATGGAGTAAGTGAATTCCAGGAATGTCTCGGGTGTGTGTGTGTGTGTTCCACGGACAGTCGAGTGCACTTTTTTCCTCTCGCCGAGAGCACCGTGCATAGTGCCATTCAGGCAAGAAGAACGTAATAACATTGTTGTAGAACTGTATTACAATATGAAATCTTAAGATTTTAAAATGAAAAGTAACAAAGATATATCTTAACCATCGATATAAGGAAGAAAATATAATGCAATATACTTGTATTATTGTATATTTGTGATAAATATTTATTAAATAAATAAACATGTGATATGTATATATATATATATTTATATTATTCTAATTAAATAAAAAACAGTATGATCAAACAAAATCTTAAAAAAACAAATACTCGTATTATATTTTCTTACATAATTACGAGAAACTATATATTTAAATTTTATGTACCGACGAATTGTTTGGCAAATATTATAACTGTACATCCGGCCAGACCGTTACGGTGACCTAAGGGAAATCTCTGTAGTAATCGATGATTATCGTATGCGAAGAAGAATCCGTAGACGAATATAGTACCTGACAAAAAAAAAAAACATCAAACCAGAATGTAATGGAGGCGACACGATTATGTAAATAAAGGTAACTTTATTACAACTTTCTGATACTGCTAACGAAGAATTTGAAACTTTTTAAAAAACAGCAAAAAACTTGACGTTTGAATGCTATATATTATATTTTTTTTTTTTAATTCGAAATAAAAAATAGTATTTTTAACTGAACTTTTATCAAAAATGTGAAAACGATTCGAGTCTGTTATAAAAATAATTATTTTCTGTTTGTTATTGTCCTTTCCATCTGATGAGATATTAATGATATTATAGACGTTCTTCAAGCATTGTTTACATTTGATACCTACATTTTTGTATTGCACGTAAAGCACGGATGTGTTTTTGTTTACAAATAAAACGTATTTTCTCGAGCACTGTTTACGAACGTTTGATTTTAATTTTTCTTTCTACTTACTCTTCATGTATTAATTAATGTCAACAAAAAACTGTTATGTTATTCTGGTGTCAAAGGTCAAAAACATAACAAAAAAATTACATGAACGAAAGCTAATACCAAAAAAGTACAACTTAATATGCTGTTACAAAAAATGGTAAGATAAACAAAAGCATTGAAATTATCGACAACAAATAATAAACAAAAAAACAATAAATTGGCAAAAAAAGAAATTCACTAATTAGGAACGATGATTAATACGAATGTAATTCGAAAAAAAGTAAAAAATTTACAAACTTTATTAAAATAGACAAAATTGTAGTTGGCGAAAAAAAATACAGATAAAAGTTTAGAAAGCCATTCAAAATCGACAGATATGAAAAATTTATCTGAAACGGCACATGTAACAAAAAATAACGATTGACAACATCCTAATAGTAATAATAATAAAGTCACAACCGATCAACTTGTAAAGTCAACACTGATGAAAGTTGACCAAAAGATTGACAAAAACCTGATCAAAAAGATCATAAATTAATATATATTGATAAAAATGGGCAACATTCTTCTATACTTGAATAATTTTTCAACATAATTTGAAAAATTTTTTAAATTCGATAATTTACAAAAATTGTAAAAATTATTATAACTAATTAAAAACAACAGGACCGACAATACAGTCAATAATTACGATTCAAAATCATACCAGAGGAAACTTGACAGAAAACTAACAAAATTTGAGAGAAATTGAAGATTTGAAAAATAAACGATAACAACTAACATAATCACTGAAAAATGTCGGTAAGCAGTTCAAAAGATACGACGATCACTGATAAATGGAACGAAAACAAACACTCGATATATTAATGACAGTTATCCAGGTATGCGTGAAAGTATTCGCAGGTAGAAAAGCAGTAAAAAATCCCTTTCAAATTTGTAAATTCTTCTTTACAAAGATCAAAGTACCAGCGAAAAGTGAAAGTCGTTCAACCTGCACTGATTGCAATGAAATCTATTTCTAAAACAGTAGAACGAAAATTCTCTTAAAATCGTTTTATGTCAATCGACCCAATTTTCACTTTAAATCTATAGACGAAGAATGTAAATCGAGAGTATACAGATGATTAAAAACGTGCCCTGCTCAACCGTTAAACGTTTATCGGCATAGTTTTGATAATACAAGCTCGAGAATTGGATTCGATGGCCAATTGAAATCGGCTTATAGCACGATACTGTCAAATTTTCCACTTTCCAGTGTTGAATCAATTACACCGAAACTTCGGTAAAACCAATCTGGCAACACCGCACAACTGGAAGTGCGGTCGACGTCCAGCCGCAGCTCGACCACTGGTGAGAAATATGAGCGGTCAGCTTGCACGACGTTAAAGAGTAATTAAAAAAATTGTCTTCCTCTTTTATTACTCGTTTCAATAATAATAATAATTATAATGATAATCATAAAAATGTTTAACTTTTTACGTTAGGATTATTCAACGATTTCGTAATGACAACACAATCTACACAAGGATGGCGAACTTGTTGGTTTCTGATCATCATTCTTACAATGAAATTATATATTATATATATTTTCAATGAAGGCCAGATATTTAATGAAGCATTTAGAAAATAATGAATAGTTATAAACCCTGGTAATTTCTTAGCCAATTCTTAGACAGTTCAGATATTTACCATGTTAAAGGCATAGGAGAAATGGATAGTGTAAGACAAAAATGGACAGATTTCTACTAGGGAATGTGTAATCTACATTCCCATGAAATATTTAGCGAAACCCAGGGACACTTTTAACATAATTTTCGACACGGTAAATTTGACCCGGCAGCAGTTAACAAATCAATCACATTTCTAGATCCCCCTACGTCAAAATTGTTAATCAATAAATGGCATATATCCATTGATGATTATTGATAAGAGGCCCCTCGTTAAACTTGACTCTAACGACTAGGAAAGAGAAAAGATAACGAAAGTATAGCGTACGATAACCTAAAATCGTGCCATCAACAAATCAAAGGAGCGACTGAGTCACTGACGTACAAATCGGGCCATCCGAAATCAAAATCGTCCGAATCGCGCATGGATAGTCCTACGCGCGAAGAATCTGAATGGAAACAACGCAATTCTGAAACTCGGATTGGAACTAATTACGCTGGGAACATTCCTAGATAACATTATCGTCTTCGAACAAGTCGACAAACACGGTTCCATTCATGTTGATGCGAATTACGGTTTACGTCACAAAGTTATGACGTGAGTGTAAATTACATTCGCAAAAGTTATTAGGACAAGACGCGAGGGACAGAGTTAATTAAACTTTTCTTAACGAAATTCTAACACGGAGTGGAATTCGGAATGAAAAGCTCGCGGTCGCTCGGAATGTTCATTTTTTTTTTTCCCCACCCGATTCGACCGCAGATTAATTCCGGAGCAGTGCACTGGTACACCGCTAGCAATCGCATCGAACCCAATGAATCGCATGTTTCAGCAAGTATACCCGAGCATATATACCGACAGGACACTCGCGGGTGTCACTGGAATTGACGGCGGTAATAGATGATTCGCAATCGTGCGGTTCATATGTCACACGCCCGTATACGGTGGTTGCCAGAAACGAGATCGAATTCAGCGCGAACTCGAATTATTTTCGCGAGATAATGGATGCTCCCCATTTTTCAGGGACGAGTTGCTCGAAACGAAGGCCGAAAAAAAAGGTGGTTCGACATTTTTGAAAAATTCACAAATGTCACGGTTAATGAATCGCGGAGCAACTGCCTGATCGTGACGTTTTAAGAAAGCGAGAATGGACCCTTGCATCGGGCCTCGAGGAAGCCTCATTATGCATGAGCCACATTTGCGGCTTCTAAGAAAACGATTTATTTTAGGCGCGTGCTGACGACCGAATGCGGATCAAGATTCACAGCTGTCGGAAATGACCGCCTCCCTTACCATTCTCCACCCCCGCGCTTCCACCATTGTCACTTCGCTCCTTCCGCGCCCCTCATCGTGTACGCGAGGCCTTATACGCACACCACCAGTGTCACTTTCGTTATTCCCGATAAGCAAGTTACCGCTTTTCACGAGAACGTTTAATCAGTTAATCAGATCAGATCGACAAAGGCAATTCCTCTCGCTTTGAAGGCTTAATTGCCTGATCAGCTACCAAATCGGATTTACTCTTTTTTCTTTTTTTCATCGGTCGTCGATATTGTTCGAAGTGCATTGTTCCATTCGATAATTCGTACGAGCGTATAATTTGCGGCTTTTGCGAGCATCAATGAAAATGTCGACTTTTTAATCCAGTAATCATTTTTATTGCCTTGATAATCTCAGGTCATTTGATATTGCGTTTTGGGATGAAGGTGTTACATTTTCAATTTTGCATTGACAGATCACGACTGACTAACGGTCACCAATTAACGTTAAGATTGGGTTTAGTCATTGAAAATAAAGTCATTGTTGTAATTAACGTTCATTAATCTGGTCATGTGATGAGTTAGACAGTCATCAGGTCAATCGCCCTGCTGCATTTGGACAAATCCCAAAGAGTGCGACAATCCCGCGTAAATATAAACAAGCATCATTATGACCTTACAAAGATTTATGAATCAATAGAATTTCGCACATTTTTCTCAACAGGTATTAACCTTTCTCAGAACTCACCGGCACGTACCTTGGACGTTCATATTACGTCCAGACAGACTGAGTGAAATGTATCTATTTTCTTCCATGGGCGATTCGTGGGCATTTAAACTGACCCGTCCAGTGCTAATTGGGTTAGTACATCATTTTTTTTTTAGATCTTATGAGGTAAGCAGTAAACAAGTCCTTTTCGGGTCAATTTGAGAGATCTTATTCAGAGGTCCAAAAGGCACACATACTTCGACAATCATTTCTGACCAAGATCGTAAAATGACGTGAAAAGGACACCGAAAATGCATCACACCAAAAGAAGTAAAATAATGTAAATAAAAATCTTAAATAGTGTTTACAGAATTCTTAAAACTCACAAGTTTCAAAACACCTTCATACCATAAACCTTTTTCGGTCTTATCTTCGTAAGATCTCGTCGAAGCTTTTATTGTTCCTTCGCAGTGTCTGTATAACTTTTCAAATATTGCCGTCAAGTTTCTCACAAACCGTATAGATCGTAAATAATTTTCCCATTTTCCGTAAGCGCTATTATTGTTTCGCGAAGCAAAAATGTACGATTGAACCGACAATGTAAGGAATAAATATTACGTATGAAATACGAACTTTTTACATCAGAAATGCAAGTCTTTATAAATGGCTCCTTTCTCACGAGTGTTGCGTCACGTGTCTATTTCTTATGTTGTGCTGCAAGTTATTTATATATATATAAGCCATGGAAAAATTAGAAATATTTTTCTTCAATGTAAACTCGATTCTTTCATCATTCCAAATATTTTCTTAATACACGACATTATCAGAAAAGAGACGAAGGCTTTGAAAACGTAGGTAAAATTTTAATTTTACTTTTCAATGCACAGGTATCTAATAATGCTTAAGGAAGCCAAATATAGCGTGGTGTATTACGAGCCCTTCGTTTATTTTTATAACGCTCACCGTTATCGAAGAATTTTTGAACTTTGAAATTCCATATTCCCTATTTCTTGTTTTAAAAGATCCATTACAACTGATGGAATATAATCGAAAAAATAACAATAAAATGAATAAGTACAAAAAGTGCTCTTTAATAACTCATTTGTGCCGATTTAGAGGTCATTTATTTAAGTGCTTCTTATGACCTTAGAAATAGCCTCTAAGAATTGAAATTATAATGAATGAACGAAACTTTAAAAAATTCCGCCTGTCAGATCTGACAGATCAAACTCGAAAAAAAGATTCTCCTTCGTTTCACTGATTTGCTCCAACTAAATCTAAATTTTTAATTCATTGATGATAAAAAAAAAAAGAAAAAATAAATGACAACAACCTGCTCCAAAATAATGGGCCACCTATTTGTTTATATTTAGGCCAAGTAGATAATAGTAATGCGTTTATAACGGTACTTTGATTTCGTCCGTCCGTTCGCCTGCCTATTTTTAGGCACGACGCACATTCCGTCGAATTGACGATTAATCAATGATTAGCATGGCAATGACCCGTGCCTGGCACTTTTATGTTGACAATTGAACGCGTACCGTTATACGTCATCTCTTTCTGTCAGTGTGCATCAGTCATTAACGAGGGATGCCCGTCTGCACGGTGCAGCCGCCACGTGCATTGGGCAATTTGGACGAGCTCCCAATTCGACACCGCTAGGTATACTATACGCTAGCTAATGCACCCGAATCCCCGCTGGGGGAATTCCGCGGTACGTAATTCGGCAAGTGCCGTAACGGGATCAGGGATTCTTCGCAAAGTTTCCGAAACGAGTTATGCTGAACTTACCGAGAGCCGAAGGCCGTTTCTTTGGCTCATGCCCCTGTCGAGCGGCTGGTGGGAGGATGGATGGTTTCCCATTTTGTATTCCAAACGATCGACGTTTTCAGGATGCGTAGTAATTCCAAAACACGAAGCTCTCGGACTCAATCACACGCACGGGCACGACCGACGACGATTATGTTCTCTCACCATTTTTTTTTTATTTCTTTCGGACACTGCAAAATTTCGACACTATTCGATCAATCCCCGTTACGCGTGCACTAGTGTATGTCGCCAATGACTCGGTAATGCTTTTTTTAACCACGCGAGACACTGCACTGAACTGACGAGACGTCACCGGAAGAGGCGGTAAAATTCAAAAATTCGAACCACTTGTCACTCGATGCACGCACTATCCCAACACTACGATTCAGAATGATCGTTTATCTTTTCTTTTTTCAAATGAAAACACTGTACACTGCAATTTCTTTTGTTGTAGCAAGACCGTTTTGACACTGACCTGAACCTCACTGAATGGCCGTCCGTCGATTCTCACCTTCGAGATACTTCGGGGACAGGTTAATAAAAGATACTGTACGACGAGTCGAGCCGATGGGAAGCCGGCCGGCGGTTGAAGACCCAAATGGACGAAACGTCGACTGTATCCTGCCCGCAATGAAAGCTGGAACTGGTCATACGGCTTGGCACGACCTGACGTCACAGCCCGACTAGAGTGGGATCCCAACCGGTCTTCTCTGTCTCTCCAGCACACTCGCACGCTCTCTCTCCGTTACGTTACGAACTACTCGTCGACTCTCGATTTTCTCTTACGTCTGTTGCTCACCACCTTCAAAAAATGAATCGTCGATTCTCCCCTCGTTCCGAATCGAATTAAATATACGGAGTCGAGGCGAGGTTTTCTTTCTTACCGACAGACCACTTTGCTCACCCCGATTCACGATTGCCAAATATTATCAACAAAGATGACCGATTAAGTCGATCAGTGCAAAACTGGATGATTCGCTGGCCGTCCGTGGAAGGAGGGAGTTCGGTAGTTCCCACGTTTTTCCGTTAGAGCCGTCACGCACGGATACCCCGTCGACCCCACCGGAACTCAAAGTACGTTTGATCTTGGCAGAGCGCTTGGGAAATTCCTATTTCAATATCGCGAATCTGGGAATCGAGCCTTGTTATCAATAATCGACGCATCGATGTCAGTCGGAATCGATCCCGACTCCCACAGCAAACTGCTGCAACCTTCTTTGAAAATTTAACCTTTTTCCGTGGCCCTTAGGCGCTCCGGGAAGCTAAAACTTCTTTCCTAACGAAATCACCAGTGCACTTAAGGAAACCCGACGTTGTACGTACGTTATCGAAATTGAATTCGAACGCTGGCAGTCATACTGGCGCCACCTACTGGTTCGAGGATCGTTGTGTCACTCGGCGATCACTAATGCACGTAGAAATTATCCACGAAATTTGAACGCACTGGATCACGAGCACCTGGACAAATCCGGATGAAATTCGGGATGATCGAAAGGGCGACCGTTGGTGCTTCGATATTTTTCAAATCGGAAACGGGTCGAAGTAAAAAAGTCGTGTACGCTATTGGAATTGTTTCGTGATGAAGGACGCTACTTTCACCAGAGATATTACACTTGCAAACCGCACCCCGGCATTTCTTTTTTTTTTTTGTTTTTTTTTTTTTTTTTTTTTGAGAAAAAAACAAATAACGCCAACGACGGAGTTACCGCGACATCGTCCCCCCCTGACTTGCTAACACGAGTGCTGCCGGAGCTCTATTGCTGGGCCTGGCGGACCCACCGTCTATGCGACGCTCTCTTCAGGGCCGTAATTCGGGGTCCCAGGTGCCCCGTTCCAATTTCGAATAAAGAGTCCGAATTCCTTTGTAAAATTTTTGTAAATTCCCTATAACGTTGTGTATTCACGATTTTCCGTAACAAACGTATTTTAATATTATTAATTACGTTTCTTCGCTTAAGAAAAGAATAAAGGAATGCGTTGCATCCGGAAAGATCGTGGGCCTTGTCGAGCGCCGCACGTTGGAAAACCGAAGGAAGGTGGGGTAGGGCGCAGCTGTCACGGCAAACGACTGTACATCTGCTGAGACACAACAACGACTGCAGTAAAAGCTAGTTCTCTACCTAAGAGAGGGAGAAGGAGAGTCGGAGATAAAAGAAAAAGAGCGAATAATGTAAGTGAGCAAACCGAGAGCGCGGAAAGAGAGCCGAAGGGAGTAAGAGAGGGGTGGGGGGAGGGACGTTAAAGTTTGAATTCGGAGATATATGACAACGAGGGCGGCAAGAAAACAGGGGAGATGAAATACCGTATAAAAATGTAGAGCCGTTGTATGAGAGAGCAGTGTACCGTGGCCAAGTTTAGGGAGTCTTGATTTTTCCAAGGGTTTGCTTTATGCAAGGTGCACGGCATTATGAATAATTGAAACTTGATGTCAAACTTGAGTCGTATGCATAATGTGATAATGATAATTGCGGCTCTTCGCAAACGTAATTTTCTAGATGACAAAATTCGATTTCGGTTGGTGCGGGTGGTACTGCTGGGATCTTCTTCTCGTCGTCGTTTCTTTATACGCTCTAAATCGATATTTTGCGATATTTTTTGTAGTCTTTTCAATATGTGACATTTTCCTGCATGTCACAAACGACTAATTTTTATATTTAGGATTTTCCTATTTGTTTATTTCCTAATATTTTTTTTTTATTATTTCAACGTTTGCCTGCGAAATGTTTATCTGCAATCTCTACTAGTACGACTTAAAAAACAAACCTTTCAAACAAACGTGAATGAAGATGAATACTTGTAAATTATCCTGTTATTACCATCACATTGAATAAAAATATTCGATATTATGCTTAAAAATTAGAAGTAAACAAAAAAAATGTAAGATAAATAAAAATTGTTATAATTAAAAAATTATTTAAATTATTTGATTCTTAATGGGGGTTCCAAAATAAAACAGTTACTGACCTAACCTTGAAACAAGAAAGATATAAATAAATAATGATTGAAACGTATTTTAAAGACGGACATTTGGACGTCCTCAGGACATCACGGGACAAATTGTGTTATGTGGAATATATAAAACAACAATTCTCTGAAGCTCGCTTTGGAATGACCAGAATATTCGTCTTATATAATTTCAACGTAAGAATGCAAACTCTTAGGGTTTTTTTTCCAAGATTTCTAGGTCAAAATTACATTATGATCCATGGAAGTAAATTTTTTTAATCGTTATTTTCACACTGAAACAATGTACCTGGCGTAAAGGTACAGGTGGGGTAAATGATTGTACTTTAAAACATCTGGAAAATGTAAAATTCAATATGGCCAACTTAAAACGAAGAAAACGTCGCTGAATATTTGTAGGAGCGAACCGGAATGTCTATAGTTAACGATCGAGAAATCATTCGAATGATACACCAATACGACAATATCAATTAACATTAATCGAAATGTACGGGGATTTTTTAATCGCACATAAACGAATTGCCCTGTGCATTTTTCGTAGCGATCGATCGAGTTTTTCCCATCTCATCGAGTTTAATCGACTTGACCCGTATATACATATACAATGTCTGCCATTTACGTCTGTCATGATTCACAAGGCATCTGACAACTCAGTGCTTCATCAAACGATTACATTACTCCGGATATTATTGATGAGCCTTCCACATTACTGATGCTGAAATTGATATTACAGGGATTTTATCTTCAATAAATCAAAAAGGAAATGTTGATCCCTAGATATATAACTACATATCGCACAGTAAGCAATGGGAGGTTTTCAGTAATATTCAAGTATAAACGATTTATTTTTAAAAATATATATATTAAACACGATTTAGTTTAAACTACGATTTGATAATTTAGAAGAATTGTCATTGATATTGTTATAAAATGACATCGTTTACATATTTTTCTTGACAAATGAGCTTTTATTTCCAAAGCGATTCCAAATAAGAATATTACGGATTTTCGTTTTTTGAATACATCATTAAATTCAGTTCAAAATTATAACAACAGACATGATTCGTAACAAACGATAATGAAAATTGTCCATTTTTTTTAAATTTATCAATTGGTAATTTGAGCAAAAACTTGAAAACATTTTTCTGATATTCAGTCATTTCTTCGCGTCTCCCTTCCTACCCGGGAAAAAATAGATTCAGATATCTGAATCATATATGATTTATCTGTTATATATGTTAAATATATGGCCATATACAATTAAGATATAACAATATATTACCATATATATATATATATAGATATACGTATATACTTTCTCCGTCTGGATATCTCATAAATTGATAAGGGGCGCCATAAAAGATATTGAAAGTATATCTTTCGATATCATTACGCATAATTTTCTAGTCTTATAACTTAATGTTGGTTTTCCGGGGTTATTCTATAGGTTTTTGTTGAATATGGCATACATGGTTAGAAAAGATAAAGTGGAAGCTCTAAATCGTTTATCGATATTTATTTTTCGTTTCTCATCTAATATATAAGATGCCGTCCAAATCTATGGTCTGTATTCCTGTTCTCTTTTACAACATGCCGGCTCCCAAATCTATAAAATATATTCAATTGCTGTTCGTACCTGCCTGAAAGCTAGGCTTATATGAATGAAGGAGAGTATATAGATTTCAACAGGGAAAACTGCAAATTTAGAGAGCAATATATAGATTAGAACAGTACAGATTGGGACTAAGCCTATACTGTATTTATAACTAAAACTATATTCTTGCACAATAAGATTATTTTGTTAATAAACATTTTATTGGCAATATTTCTTATCTATAATTGAAAAAAAAAAAGAAATCGGGTATGATGTATAGCAGTTAGACGAGAAATGAAATTACGACACGAATCGAGAAAATCGAATTTTAAATTTCCGGCACACTCGAGGAAATCTCTCGATAAATGCCAATAAGCAAACAGCTTTCGTTTTAGCGTTTATCTTTTCATTTTTTTCACTACCGGTTTCGTAATATATTCGCCATTATGCAAGAAGTTATATGGTATATACGAAGCAGCCCCGAGACTTTGAGAGTTTCGCATACAGTTCGCGAAGAATTAAACTTCGTACTTGGCTTATAAGTTATAGGATTTTTCCGTGTTCCGGAGGTTCCGCCGTGTGGAAATGAAGGAGTTTTGTTGATATAAAAGCATCGCTTATGCAAGTTACAACAATGCTCGACAGCGATTCCACCATTGTGTAATTTGGGATCGTTCGATCTGATGCGGAATATCGAGTTATAGTATAATTAACAAACTTTTGCACTAATATATTCTCCATAGAAAATTAGTCTTAAATGTTCAATGAAAGATTATTAGCTTATAAATATGGATTCTTTGCGCGTTCTGAATAACGCTTTAACCGTCCCACTTTTAAAGCGAGGTAATTACACTCGTCGCCCTTAGTATTATTATTTACTATTATTAAACGTAATAATATCATTAAATATCCATTTATAAACTCCAAATTTATTTTTATATATTTTTAATTTTTCTTTCTGTATTATTGTTTGCATTCTTTATTATTGGAAAAAAAATTGATTGTGACATTTTTACTTAATTCTACGAGATTATTTAATTTCTGTAATTTTCGTCAACTTTTACAAACTTTAAGTCAACTTTTGTGAAATTTTGTCAGATTCTATTATATCAATCCTTTTTAACGTTTGTTCTCCTGTTTAACTCATGCATATAAAACTCGACGTTGTCATTTTTCGAATTAGTGCGAAAAATTTTCATACGCGTTTACGCACTAGTTTGATAAATTTTAAATATATAAGGGAGTAAAATTGACGTAGCAATTACATTATAATATAACGATAATATTATAGTAAAATTCATCACAGCAATATTTCTTTAATATTACAGTAATGTTACAAAAATATTACCGTAAGACATGACGCTATGGTCACTGCGTAATATAAAGCTTCTGAAAAAATTAATTGGACCAATATTATTGTAATATTAGTATTACGTTACTGTGACATATCCACAATGTCGCTGAAGCGTATATAATATTACAGTAATATTACATTAATATAAATTCGCGTTTTATGTGCATTAGTTACAAAAAGTATCGCGTATGTCTTCTTTCAAAAACACATACTTTACGCACTAGTTGCACAATGTAGTATTTTTTTTTTATTTTGGCCTATACTTTTAACGGTTATTGCCATCCATCGTTTATTCCAATCAATTTTTGTCATATATCTATTTTTTAATGCGTTATTGGCTTTTCAAAAAATCATTCGCAAAACAGATTTAATGAAAATATTTTTTTGTACTGTAGTAATACATTTTTTTAATAAAAAAATCATTAAATAAAATGCAGATCGGAGTATAACACTCATACGTGTATAATGATATTTGTATTCTATATGTTCATTTTAATGATTTAGAAAAAGAGGGATCTACAATATCATAAATCATTACTATAAAAATGATTATATAAATTAATAGAAGTATTATTCAGGTCAAATTTCGAAAAGGGATTCTCGAATAACGTTAAAAAAAAAGATAAAATCATTTGTTTAATACAATAAATTTACAGACAAAATTCATTAAGCAAAATCGGATAGAATATATAAATTCTAAAATTTGTAAAACGTCAAGTTGGCGGACACTAAATATCTAATTTACATAAAATCCAATGACTCGTTCTCTAATGGTAAATGAGTAGAATTCAAGCGTTTAGACATGTCATAAAGCAAATAGTGTTTATTGATAGGTATTAATAACGATGACTTATATTTGCGAAAAATAACCTTGAACGAATAATTATTCTAAATTGAACGAATCACGTCATACAAATTGAACCTTTTTGGAATTGGCAAGTCGCCTTACGAAGATTGTTATGAATAGTCAATTTATGAAACGTAATTGTATGTTTGAATGATGAGTTAATTGTAAATTCGAGATACTTTTAGTATAATGATAACATCATGATGATTACAAACTGAATTTAACATTAATTCATATGTAGAAAAAGTATTTTGGATCAATATCTTTTGAACGTTATAATAATGCTGCTGTAATCTACATTTTACTTTATTAATTTGGAAATGTACATCTTTAAATCTGTAGTAACGATTATTATTGGTGAATTATTGAACCGAACTGTTAGCGCAAATTGGCGTTGGTATATTAATTACAGCAATCACGTCCACAGAGCGAAACGGACGAGCGTGAACTACATCAGTTTCCACTTGCGCCACGTTTAATTGTCAAACGAAATGTCAGGGTGCTTGTTACGTGCTACGCACTGCAAATTAAATACAATACAATTAAAGGTCGAATTAAGCAAAAAAAGAAGTGATATTAATCTTGTTTGCTTTTTGAAATTTTCTTTAATACTTGCGAGAAAGTAGGTACGGACATTTAGCCATTTAGACACCTATCGGCGTCATCGAAAACTAAAATGTTCCTCTTAACATTTAAAAGGGAAAGGAAGTGAATCAATATATCGACGATAACGAGTAAAAGTCATAAATGACAAAAATGCTCATAAGAAACGTGGTAAATTAATCGATGGACAAACATTGAGTAGAATGGGTGAAACTTTTCATCAATAATTTCTGTAATGTTACGAAAGTCGAAAATGTAAACGATAATTTTCATTCAGTAAAGAAAATCATAAACGTTGATAAAATAATGAACCTTATTTATAGTGTTAAAGACAATAAACGAATATAATCGGAATGCATGTCGAATATGAATTTTTAACTATGAATAAAAAAAATTAAAAGTACAACTCGATAATCCAAACTACTAACAGAAATACATAAACAATCGTTGGATGACCGACGATCCTATATGGTCATTGTATACTTATAAACAAATATTTCTTAAGTCAAAGATCCGAGAGCGACGTCTGTCATCAACATCAGTAATGCAAAACATTTTCATTTCTTTATATTTAACTTTAAAAAATGGCTTTGAGTTTATTTAACTATTTATATAATAACTGACTGACTTAACAAATTATTATTAACAATATAAATAAAAATATAAATGAATAAAAATATAAATACCTCTCTTAAAAACTGCTGATGTTATATACTACCCATAATGTCAGCTAAAGCTTTCATTAATCTCGATATGATCGAAACTAGTTGACGTTATGAGTGTAAGCAATGTCACCATCGTGAAATATGAAGTAATCAGCAGACCGAACTGTGGTCTGCTACGTACTAATTACTTCGTGGTCTTATTCATACATTCAGTGTATCAATAATATTTAAATTTAACGCAGCGCCCCCTTGTAGAAATGAACTAGTGAAAAGTGTATTCTTATAAATACAAATAGATATATAGCATCAATGTAAACAAACTAACGAAAACATCTACGTAAACATAAGACATACGGCAAGTATAAACAATATTGACCGACCACTGGATAAACGACAGTTTCCGAAGAAAAAGGCTGATGCACTTTATACAGGAATCAAAACAAACGTAGTCGATAATATAGTTCAGTACACCTATACTCGAGTTCAACAAACAAATAATGTCAGCATCGATTTTACAGATGAAATAAATGTGTCGACTCGTTGAGCATTCGAAATGTTAATGTTCGATCATTTAATTTATTTTTATACTTTGTGTACTGAGAATATTCTCATATCACAATACTCTAATGATGTGAAGAGGCAACGGAAAGAAATGCATGTCAAGTATACGATCCCCTTGAAGATTAATTATACACGCGATCAGAAGGTAACGAGGTAACGCGAGGTCTACCGCCATTGTTTAGCAAAAAAAAAAAAAATAAATTTGTGGACATCAATTGTTTTAAATTTACGAAAGGATCATTTACGTCTTGCTGTCATATTACTGATCATCAATTATAGTGAATTTTTTGTTTAAGAAGTTTAGAAAAGGTATGGGATTGTATTAGGCCGGATTTCGTAGTCATTCTTAAAAATTTTATAAAACATCTCTGATGTATGAAAGGATATCACTATTTAAAACAACACACGACTGTGAATGACCTTAATGCCATCAGCAAGGACATTTCGCATAAAAAATGACGTTCTTTTTATTCATTGGCTTAAACAAAGTTAAGACAAAAGAATTATGATTCCCAACAAAAAAATTGTTGATTTCATCACGTCAATATTGATACCATAACATGAATGTTAAATCTTAATTGCATTGAATCATTAATACGGATCATTGTATACTTCACTCACCTAAAGTGCAATCGAGCAATGGCTGATTCTGTGTGAAATCCTTCTGAAATAAGAGAAATGAAGTAGATAAGTACAATGTTCTAAAACTCAGTAAATATAGACTATCAGTTTGCACTTATCAAATTCGACATTTACATCGCGGAAGCGAGGATCAGTGAATATAGCTTCGATCGACCTTCTAACGTATCACCTTGGTTATTATCCGTTTAATCAATATATTGGCATCATATAAAAATATACGTACATTATTCATCATACATACACGTGAAATTGTTCTAAAATAATATTATAAACCTGGTCTTTTCTTACAGTTTTTGAACGAGACCAAATTTCTTCAGGGTTCGTATATGTGGACATTTTAATTAGTCGTCGATTTCTCAGATTTTGTTGAGTTTTTATCATTTTCGTAGATTTGCTAAGTTTATTTTCAATTTTTAGAAATCTAAAACAATATTTTTGCCTATTGTTTAGGTATATGGTTTTTTTTTTCTCTGGTTCACATCAATAATTACTGGGACATAATTATTCTCCGTCATTTTTTTTTTTTTTATTTTTGATATGAAGCGGAAATTAGCAGCCAGAGTTAGCAACGAGTGAGCTATGGCCAGAGACGAATAGAACATCCCAGGGTCCCAGGGTAAACAATTCATATAAATAACATATGTGCATAATGACTATACGTTGAAAAGCGCATTAATAAGCCTAATGTAGAATAATAACGGATATAAAGTTAATGACAGTATTTATAACTTTGAAAAATAAACAATAATAACAATTATCGCAGAATTCGACCAATCTGCAATGCAATTACATTCAGGGTGCACGCATTTTCGAAATTAATCCAAACAAATATCAAAATCCTTATCGATATTCTGATACGTTCGGGGCACTCTTAGAAGCATTTCGATATTTTTTTGGAATCATTTCGAGTTTTCGTACGTCCACCAAGTACATTTGTTTATAATAATTGACAATAGTTAATTTTTTTATAACCGTCTCGTCGAATATCAATATTCCGATACGTTCGGGGCATTTTTAGAAGCATTTTGATATATTTATTTTGGATTAATTTCGAGTATGTCATAATTGTTAATTTTTCACAGTTATAAATTACTGTGTACTGTTATATTAACTTTATTTCCATTATTATTCTGAGTTAGGCCTATCGATATATTTTTTAACGTAGTTATTATGCATATATGTTATTTATATGATTTTTTTTCCCTGGGGCCCTGGGATTTTGAATTCGTCCCTACTGCCCGTAAAAATTTAATATTCCAAATTTTTTAAAATCTAAAGCTTTATTTTACAAAACATGTGATTATATCGTTCAGGCATTTAATTTTTTCCCTGAATATGTAAGAATATAAGTTAATTATTCTCTCTAAATTTCATGGAGTGAAATTTCACTCTTAAAGAGTGAACATTGAGCTATTCTTCGTGAATAGTGAATTTTCACTCGTTCAGAGTGACATTTTACACTTTTTGGAGTGAGTCGAAGAATTTTCACTCCAAACAGAGTGAAACGTAACTCTTAAAAAGTGAAATTTCCCTCACAGAAATTTAGAGAGTTGGTAATCGTAATTTTAATTCTTCGATATAATCTAAAAACTGGAACCGTCGATATTGGCGGAATCGCTAAATTCCCCGATCGATCGGTAAATCGAAAGAGTCAATTTTAAAATCCCACAGATGGCACAACTTATAATGTCGATAACCAACAGCAATAATGGAATAAAATATATAAATCAATAAAAAACAGAATTCATTAATCGTATTAATTAGTAGTAATTGACTTCATCCTAGTAATTAGAAGATAATAGCAGTATGCGTCATTACATTATTTTGTGTCGATACATTTCCCCATTACGAAGCTATATCGTCTATTTTCTATTTTCGAATGCGCCGAGCGAAGTTTCACAGAAACTTGTCAAACAAGAAATTCTTACCATTTTGGCATTTGGTACTTACTAAATTTCTCGAAATTACTTTTATTAGCTAAAAGTAATTTGTTGGCAACCGGTCCCGTCAGGTTAAACTGCATCATTTATCATTTCTAGCAGAAAAATCATTCAAAGCAATTGAAAAAATTTATCCGCTTTCGCGAAAAATAGACATAGTTGTATTAATCAAGTGTCGCAAGTGAAAAATATTTTTTTCTTTTTTTTTTTATTAAGATTAAGGATTAAGAAAAGAAGAAACGAGAGATTTGTTTAAAAAACGAGGGAAGTCGCTTTTGAAAATTCACCAATATATGTTTTTGTTTTTTATAAATATTTTTTACTTTTGATCCTTTTCTGGTTTACTTTTGGTAAAATACTACTGCTCATGTCCCATCGCGTTCGCAGACCTACGCGCATCAACTACTGCGCAACTTCTAACCTCTCCAAGCATTACGACACATTTTATTTAATAAATGAAGCAAAATATAAAGATTTCTTAAATTTTACTTATTCTTTTGTTGATAATCGGGGATATCTCGACTTCTAATTGGTCAATTTCGAAAATCCAATGACTGTCTTATTCGATACACAATCCCGGGTATTTTGAGTACTCTTTCAATATTTTCCTAAAATAACTATGAAAGATAGATATTTTAATTTTAGCTTTCTATTTTGTACATAATCAAAGATATCTTGACTTCCATCTAGCCAATTTTAAAAAATCTATATCTGTTATGTTTGTTATGAAATTCCGCGTATTTTGAGTACTTATATTTATAATTATTACGACCACACTATCTTTAATAAATTAAATATCATACAAAAATTAATGTTGCATATTTATTTTTTTATAAATCGGAGATATCTTGACTTTTAATTGGTCGATTTTAAAACATCGATGACTTATTGATTCCGTATGCATTTTCGAGTTTTTAGAGCACTTATTATCGTCATTTTCCTCAATAAACTTAGAAAGATTCAATTTATTGAATATCATTACATTATTTTGTTTAATATCGTGAATATCTCCACTTCTAATTCGACAATTTAAAAAAACCGATAACCATTAAATTTTATATTTTATTCCGCAAATTTTAAGTCATTGATTAATTTTTTTGATACTAAATTGGTCAAACTATACGCCTTTGATAAAGTAATGTATTTTGTCTTTCCCCCACCATTTTAGTAAGGTCATATCCCAAAAACTAATCTAAAACTAGATAGGATTGTTTAGAACTGACCAGAAAATCTGCGTCGATTTTCATTAGTTCTGGCGAGTTTTAATAAAAAAGAACTTTGTTTTCTTATTTGATATAAGTACATTATAGCATATTTTTTTACATAATTTCTACAATTTAAAAAAGAAATGAATAATACATCGAATTATTTGCCAAGTATTTCTTTTATTATTACATCAACAAACATATAATATACTATCAATGAAAAAGATCACTCCGTGTCTGGAATTCGATTGATAAGATAGCGTCTGCACCCTTCGTCCTCTCTTATCTCGCTGCCTTATTCTTCCTTATCTCGAGCAAACTTCAATTCGAATTGAACGTGATTTTCCCATTTTCACGCATCAGGTCAAATTTGTCGTTACGCCGACTGGAAATTATTTATTCGTCTTATCTCGTAACGTGCAAAAATCAAACAACGAAAGACGGGCCTATTGCACTTATCATTTCCAGACAAGGTCCTTGTGTGAAAATAAATTTGAAAAAAATGTACGAGGATCGGCTTTGATTCATCACAACGGAATCCCTGACAATTTATATATATGTACTTCGTGGCCTGGCGCCCCGCGACAAGAAAAAAAAAACGAAAATAACTGCACACCATATATTCGTTGCATATAGGGCGAAACGGTTCCCACGGCACCCCGTGAGTTGCTTTCTATGGGAACGCACCAACAGGGGTAAAATTTCGTACATAACGTCGGCCGCATATATATATATACATATATAGGAATATATACTCGCGATTTTGATCCTTTAGGGCGAACAATCGCCACTTATTCTGATATACCTTAATAATAAGTGTTACCATACCAAGCTGAGGGCATCGCTCTAGACTGATCGAGTACAGCGAAATATTACACGGTGTACGACTGAACTTACGATTACATCGACATTTTAATTGTATAACGTAAAAATTTACATTAATTAATATTGAGTTAAAATACACATAATAATTTATTTACACAGAATTTATTGTTGTGTTTTAATAAAAATCATTTGATTGGCACGTGAATGCTGATATGAAATTTTCAAAACAAACAAGTAAAATTTTAAAACAAACAAGACGTTTCAACTATTGTTATACAAAAAATAAATATTATAAACAATAATATAGGTTGTTAAAATTAAAATCCAACATTTTTATGGTAAATTTTACTCAGGCCTGTTAGATATTATGATTCCAAACTTATTAATGATTTTGATTACTAAAAATAAAAATGATATATTAATTAATAAATTGTATTTTAATTAATTATAAGTCGATTAGTTAATTAATTACAAGTGGATTAGTTAATTAATTGTAATTTAATTAATATCATTAATTAAACAACTATATATTTATTTAATTAAGAATTTCAAATTATTAATCGTTCAATAAAAGTTCATGGGAAATAGTGAAGGTCAATTCATAACATACATTTGTAAGTGTCGGTTCCCCTCGATCATATATAGTGACGCTTTCTACGGCCGGGATGATGAACAACTACGGCAAAATAATTCAACCTGCCGACGGACGTGCCAACAGGTTAAATCGATAGGGTCGCACTAACCGGAAGTAGAGAGTGAAATATCCACTCCAAACTAAGCAAGATGAATGTTGTAATGGAATCAAGGCACTGGGGACTACCCCTGAATGATTTAAATAACTTTCATTGAAACATTTTTGTAACAATAATTTAATGAAATGAGATCTTTTTGATTGACTCGAATTTAACGAATTGACGTTGTAGAAAATCGTTTTTTACGATTTTTAGGTAATTTACAAGAAAATCTCCAGCTGATTAAGAATTTGAAAAAAGTTTTCAAAGATTCAAAATGGCGGATCGCTAATGACGATGAAAATTGTATATAATAATGGACGCCATCGGCGACCCCCCCCCCCCCCCTCGCACTTCTCACTCTTATTTACTATTTTAAGTCGAATAAGGTAATAGATTTTTGAACGACATTTTGGATCCGCCATTTTGAATTGTTAAAATCCGAGTTAAGATTCCTTATCGGTGATCGTGAAAAACAGTTCATCCAAAATAAGGAATGTCCCAAATTCAACAAATGTACATTGTTAATAAGAGAGAGAGAGACAACAATTTTTACTCTTTTTAGAATTAAATCTCAGTCCAAGAAATTTAAAGAGTGGGGATTTGTATACTTTTGCAGATGAATTCCGTAAAAGTTAAGTTTATTCCCTGATCTGACTATATATTAAAAGATTCGTATTTTATTATTATCATTATCATTATTATATGTATATATAATTATTATCATTCATTATTATTATTATTATTATTATTGTTATTATTAAAATGGCAGTATATTGACATGGTGTGAAATCATACAGAGAAATGTCGGTATTCTAAAGCTAAAATCACTAGTTTAAAGACTAGGTTTTCAAAAAAGTGTACTTTCTTCATATTTGTCTTATTTCTCTTTCTTAATGACAGTCCGTGTACTCACAATTAAGAAACGAATTATTTAAGTTTTGTCCTCTGATATGGAACCTCTTTAGATGTGTTTGTTGGTCATAAATAATAAGATACGTACAATTTCTCACTTTTTTTACATTATTGACGTATATACATATACGGTGAGTCATTTTAATCTATCAGTCCAAATATCTCCCAAAGTAAACATCATGTGGAACAATGTTTCAGACAAAAATTGTTCGGTATAATGGGGCCCATCTTTCTGCATTATTGGTTTTGACCTTTCGGTTAATTTTCAAGGTTATTTGAAGGTCAAAGCGATTTTTTTAAAATAATAGGAACATTTTTGACATCAGATTAAAATGAATCACCCTGTATATATATACATTTAAAAAATGTCAGAATACACTATTATGTTATCTATATATTTTTTCAAGTTAAATTTCACTCTACAATATAAAATTAAACCACTTCTTTAATAGAGTGAGCTTCCACTCTTTGTGTATAGTAAATTTTCCGACTCTCTCTAAAATATAGTAAATTTTTGCTCCTGATGGAAATATGAAATATCTATTTTCAAGAGTGATAATTCACGCTTTTGATGAGTGGCTCAATCTTCACTCTTTACGATTGAATCTTTACTCTTAATGATTGAATTTTCATTCCAAGAAATTTGGAGAACATTTATATTGCGACGTTGATTTTTCTAAAAATAAAACTTCTTAAGAGACAGTTTACATATAAAGTTACTTTAATTTTACACCGAACATACATTCATTAAATCATTACACACAGTGCAAATTTGACTCGAAGTTCAACTCAATTATTAAATTATTAATTTAACAAGATAAGAATACCGATTTAATTTTTATTAATTAATCAATTATTTACCAGAGGTTTCTTATTATTCAATAAACCCGTAACATTAAAAAGTGATTTAACAATAATTTAAACTAATTCAGAGAAGGTGATATAGCATGATAATTTAATTTATTTTGCGTTAAATATAGATTAAACATCACGTAGTTAGATTTTCGAACTTTTAAAATTTCTAGGAGTGATTATTGAGCAACATTTTTAAAAAAGTGCATTTTTTAACCGCTTTCTAGAGTGAAAAGTCACTTATTTTAGGTTAGGCTAGATTAAGTTTGGTCATGTTTTTCAGAATGAATCGGAGAATTTCATTCTATAAAAAAGAAAATATTGATCTTAACAATCCAAACTTCATTTTTTAAAAAAAGTGACTGAATCTTCACTCCAAGATATTTCGAAAGTAGTTCGATTCTATTCGTGAAACGTCCAAAAAGTTGATACAATATATATATACATACATTGTACTTTTAAAAGGATTTTATAAAAGTACGGAACACGTCGCAATGTGTACAACAAACCTGCAGGACAATGGAGCGCAATTATGCGATCGCGACAGTCTGGGGTGACTGTAACGAGCCGCAATATTGAGTCGCATCTGTTTATTACATACGTGTAGCTCTACAGTAGTATTATTCCACGCAGCCCTATTATGCAGTTGACGTATATTGATGAATAACAACCTGATAGAAGAGTGAAGACTATAACGATAACCATCGTCATTCGATTTTGACGTTTTCCATTGTGATTTTTCATGTATTATATCTATTTTTTTTTAACTTTTATCTTTTTTTTTGCAATTGACATCATCCCCAAAAAGTTTCATTAAAACGACCATTTTGTTAATGTGTACTTTTCCTATTCGTTTTTATTTTTTATTATTTTTTATTAAAATAAAATTCATAATAAATTAACATAAATTATGATAAATGTAAATTGCCAAAGTCACTCCAAATCAGGACCTCAGCGATGTCGAATGCCAGTGGCCGGTCGCAATTACGACAGAATCGCTCAATTTGGCAACAATCAATGAAAACAAAAGCAAGTGAACTCATTCTCTTTAATAGACGAACATGTCGGAGGCCGTAGTTCCCGACTTTCCCATCCCTCGGTCTTGAATTACTTGAATGGCGACCAACAATTCACAACCCCGGAGAGAAAGATTCCCTCTACTGTCGCCCTCGGGCGTATATTCCGATAAGGGGAGGGATAAAAGATGCGGTCGACTTCGTTCGCTTTTAAGGGTTCTTTTTTTGGATGACGATGTTCCACGAGGGGAGTCGAACGTCCTACGATTATACGGATGTAACGGCGAGAAAACGCGGAGACGACAAATCGAAAAGTCCGGAGATGATCCGGAACTTCCGGCATTTCCGTCACGCGTTTCTCAGATATATACGAAAACGTCGATGGCGAGAAATTATAGAATAAAAATCACATTTCTCTCCGCAATCATTTTTTTGGCATATATATGTATGTGTAAGTGTGTGCGAGTGTGTGTAGAACATGTATTACCCAAAAATGGACAAAATGTAACATATACATACATATTATATATAGATATATATATGAATGAATAGAATGAATTTATATATATGAAGGGATTCAGTTTCATATCTTTATACATTGACATCATTAATTTAGAAAACTGTATAAACACTTTTAATAATTACAACATAATTATAAACAACAATTTTTCCTTAATGTTTAATAACTTGATTTGTTATGATGCCCTATAGTTTGAAATTATTTTCTTTTATCTGATTTGTCAACTATTTTATTTACGTCAACTTTTTTTACGCTGTATACAAACTTTTGTCGCGTTCCCAAACTTTCTTCCCTTCTCGGCTTCATTTATCTCAACTTTTATTGTCGATATACTGCTGTTTTGGTGTTTGTCAGTTTGTTCTCTGCTTGTGTCTATTTTTATTTTCTCTCGTCAATTTCGTATCATTTTTTAACAATTTTACTATCTAGCATTTTCATCAATCTTCATTTATCGCTTTTCTTTCGTCCATTGGTCAATTCTTTATACTTCGCGACTACTTTTGTTATCAACTTTTATATTACTTTTGTTATATTACTTTTACTGAGTTTTTTCTCTTTTCAATGCTTTCTTGGATTTTATATTTTATCGATTTTCATCATTGTCTTTCCTTCCTCTTTCCCATTGGATTTTGTTAATTTTTGAAAATGTTCAATTCGTTTTAATTTTTCCTTTTCATTTTCTACTTTCATTTTCAACTTTCATCTTCAACTTTAATTTTTCTTGTAAATTTCTAAAATGTATGTTCTAAATCTCACACTATTTCAGACATTAACAATTATTACTTATAACAGTAATAAACTAAGAAAAGTGAAATTTCACCCTTTCTCGAATAAAATTCATTACATTTGTTACATTCAAGGACGAATTAAAGTTCAGATCTTCAAATTCGAAAAATTCGCCAATAATAGATGAGTATATAATTCATAAAGTTACCCAACAAACATAATTTTGACAATTACGTAACAACTATGCAACAGTTACGTAACAAGACACATTTATGTAAATGTTACGTAGCTGTTATTTTGAATGTTTTTATAGGGTAAAATGTGATGTATACTACTTTTTGTAAGAACACTTTCAAAGATACTTTTGTAAAGAATATATATGTAATAAATAATAAATGCTTGAATGAAAAATCAGATTTTCATTTCATTCTTTAGAAATTATGAATGAATTACAAAACCTAGTTGATGTTCACGTCAAGAGGTTGGAGAGAGAAAGGCGTCCAGGTTAAATAATACATATATGATAATTATCCGACCATCCGAGGTATAAAAGATAACAGGTGCATTTATAATTAACATGATCATAATTTCTTGAGATTTCATGCACGACGGCATTTAATAAGAAAACATTGTAATTTTATTATGTTGTAAAACAATGTAAACAATGATTGATACTTTTTTCTGCAATTAAGTGTTATTTAATTAATAATTAACTTATGACATTAACTCAGACTGTCTTGACATGCATGACTTTCACATTAATTTAAATAAATACATTCACTCCAAAAAGTGTGAAATTTAGAGAGTAGTTAAAATAATTATTAAGTTATAATAAGATAATCTATTAGGATATTCTGGATTGACCTTAATAAACTTTTTGAAAAACAAAGTTATTTTTTTATTTTTTCATTTTTAAAAAGTACGGTGAAAATAAGTGTCAATCGCATTCTTTGACAAAATAAGTTGGCTGATTGCAGAGACTATCTTTGACTTTTTCTATACAACAAATTTTTGTTATGCATTACCCTAACGGACTCCAAAGTCGTTAATTGATTTCCAGGCAATATTTTAGCAAATTTCATGTGTTATGATAAAAATGTAGTTATAATTACTACTAGATCGCTATAGAAACAGATAATTTTTTTTAGATTTTCGTAAAAAAATAGATAAACTTACGTAAGGGTCTATCGCACATTTTTTACAATATTCTGAATACGAAAGAAACAATGCAAGATATTTAGCATTTGTTTAAAATTGATTTTAAGATTTTAATATATACATGTAGTAGCCTAGCAAAGTTATAGATGAGAATATTATACATGACATTTTTTAAGAATTGCAATGTAGAAATTTAAAATGATTTATTTATTTATTTATTTAATAGAAAAAAAAATTCTTTCCAAACGTGTTTGCATGACATTGAATATGAAGATTTGTTTTTATTTATTATTCGGTCCTACACCGTCCAGCGATAAATAAATTTATTTAAATTTAAATAAAAAAGAAAACATTCAAAAATTAATTATACGACGAATATATTTTAAATTCAATACTTATATAAATGTAATAAAATTAAATAATAACATTCAAGAAAATTAAGTAATCTTTTTTTTAATATTATTTATGAAACAACAAAGAGCGATCTTATTGTGTCGCATCTCTGAACTTAATTTATTTTTTTTTTTTTAATTTAGAAATTTTTCATCATAAATATAGGGTCTGCAATTCAATACTTGCTTGCGTTTTGTCAGGCGAAAAAGTAATATAAATTAACGTAAATTTATATATGTATGTTACTATTCATTTTTTTTCATGCTGCACGTTATGATATTTTAATAAAGAATAATGATTATGTATATATATCTGTATTTATATTATAGTCTGCTGAGTTATGCAATGTGCAGATTCAAGCATAATATTGACTTAATGATAAATTACGACTTTTCGCTAGGCCCATGAAAATGATTATAAGTAATATTTGAACGAATTCATGAAGTGATAATTGTAATAAACAGATATAATTAATATTGCGGTAAAATGAATGCGGTTCGTTTCCAGTTTATTCATCATCAGAAAGCCTAAAGAGATTTCATTAAACATAAATTTTTAAAAATGTTACAAATTTAGGAAATTGAATAAAAAAGACAAAATAAAATCTAAAAGAAAACCTAAATGGTAAAACTGATACAAAGTAACTTTACATTTAATGGAGTGAAATTTCATTCTTCAAAACTGAAAATTTAATGGTTATCTAGAACGAGTGAAATGTCACTCGTTTAAAAGAGTGGCTAAATAGTAGAGAGACTATTTTCTTGCTGTTCTATCTGACAATTATAAAGGATTATTACTAAATCGCAATCAATAACTTATATTGCCAAAAAATCAAAAAACTAAACTTTTCTCTTTTAAAATTATCATCAATTTGAATAACTTCATCTTGTACCATTGTTTATATATACATCCCTGCGTGAATTAACATTTAAAATTATTTTTACATACGACAGCACATTTAATTGCACCGAAATGTTATCAATTATTAATAAAATTTTTTGCAAATTTTTTTTTGTTCCAGTAACATTTGTCAATATTTTGTTTATTTCTTTCAATTCAATAAAAACATTTGTTAAATTAATGTACTATTCCAGACAATGTAAACATTTTTCTGAGTTTTCGATTATTATTATAATATTCGTCATCTATTGAAATTTGCATTAATAATTAGTAATGGTTACATTGTTTTAATTATTTTCATTGTTTCAGTCATTGTCTTCTACATATTTGACTATTTTCATTGAACTACATTGTTTTGTCCATTATTTTTACATTAAATTCAGTTTTGCTATTAAGGTTTATTTGTTCTGAAAACATGTTATTTTTCGTAAATTTCTTGTTCATATTGTTAAACGCTGATTTTTATCTCTTCTTAGCAATTATTTGATATATTCACAATATATTGTTTTAAATTTCGTATTTTTTCAAATCCTTAAATTTGATATAGAAAACTAAAGTTCCTTTGTTTACCTCCAATGTTAAAGTTCCTCTTTTTACTTCTGATATTAAAAATAACTTATTTACGCCCTTTGTCAACGATTTGTCTACTTCCTTTGTTAATATTTATCTTATTGCAACTTTTGTAAAGTTTTATTTATTTTGACTGCAAATGGAACAACCCAAATAATGCAAGAATGACAGATTAACAGCTGTCAAGTGTGCCTTCTGCTTATGACATTCGTGACAGTCACAACATATAGAACGACTATACGTAAAGTAATAACCTAGAAAATAAATTTAAAGTTTTTGTTCATTGAACTTCTTTTTTAACATTTTATCATCATAATGACGGATCCCATTCTGCGTGAAAAAGTACCAAGATCTATTCAAGTTTTTCGACGCTCGACTTTAACGCCATCTACATTTTGCAAGATGAAATTAAGCCCAATTTTTTTGCATTCTTTGAAAAATTCATACATGACTGAAGTTCTGATTTACCGCTAAAGTAAAAGCATTACAAAACAATAGATTGTAACGTTTATCAAAGTCAATTCGGTCAAAAATATTTGCCAAATTTTCGGAAGCACGACGCAGTCTTTCATTGTATTCCAAAACAGATATAAAGAATATCTTTATTTCGCTAAGTATAAAAAAAAAACTATCTCGGAAATAGGTTTAAAAAAAAGATTAGGAATCGCTAATGGGCTATAACTGATTTCTTAAAAGGTCGATTGCGAGAAATGAAGAGATCACACAAGCGGTGGGGATGGGTCAGGATTTAATTCGATACTAAACGCAGCCTATTAGGTACGCAATTGATCTATATAAGTCAACGGCCGAGACGGTCGCACGAACTTGTTCCGGGTTAATTACAATAGTGACCATGTCGAAACTCGCCGTTGTCCTCTGCGCTCTTTTCTGCGTCAGCGTAAGTCAATAATTCAATTGAAATCTCTTCGAACTGTTTCATCTTCTCTGATTTTCAACACTGTCTATCGAATTAAATAATTGATAAAATCATCTTATAATACAAACGTAATTAATTGCATACATATATAATAAATGTGAACCGTCATTCGAATTTCAGGCCATCAATGCTGCCACCATTCCCGTCCATGGCGATGCTACGCAAACAATCGTGGACATCGCAAACTCCTTGGGCGAGGATATCGTGATGGACGCAGCAGCCCAGCTAAACATTGCCAAGACCACCCTCGACGTCATCCTCGCTGAAGCTATCCAGAAAGTGAAAGACTACATCATGAATTCCCCTGATGTCAAGTACATCCTCGAACAATACCAAGAGGTGTCCGCTGGAATGTCCACCTATCTCGAGAAAGCTCTCAACATCATCGTGACTTGCGCCAAAAACGAAATCAGCAACAGATTGCAAAGCAAGATGGAACATATCATCGGAAACATCCACCTGCAGCCGGAGGGTGACTCGCACGAAAATGTACCGAGCATTCAATCGGAAAGCGATGTGGTTCCCGTACCACTTGTCGAGATCGATGTAGATCATCTATAAATGATGGATGTTTTGTACTTAGATATTAATAAGAAATTGATTGTAAGATTCGTAATTTGTATAAACAAAAAAATTTAAATGTAACTATCGTACCTCCCATTGCTCGACCATTTGTATTCTATCTTGTTTTTAGAATAAAATATTGCATACATTTCATTTTCTTAATTTCAGTGTGTTTCAAATTATTTCTAAACCCAATTCGAGAGCGTAACTCCAAAATATGTCTACGAAATACTCAAAATATCTTCAAAATACTTGAGTTTTTCGGTCGTACTTTTGTGTTTACTGTGATGTTTGATCTTGTCACTAAATGGAATGTATCGTATGTTAAAATTTCATCATCAATTGCAGATATTACGAGAGCCTGATTTTGAGATCCGATTATTTATTATTTATTATATAGAATTATAAGTCAATTTCACCTTATGAAAATGGACAGTGTCCTCCGTACAATAGTAAACAATGGGTCTGATTATTGGCTTCCTCTAATTCTCCAAAATTCTGCGAACACTTGTTTATTTTTTTTTTATTATGGGCCGATATTAATCAGGTACACGAGTGTATTTAGATGAAATAATTGCATTATTTTTTTTATTATTATTGAATGTCTTCTATTATTCAAAGTGGCGACGATTTTATATTTTGGATTCATTGGAAGGTAAACATAATTAATCAATGAAATAGAGGTCGGAAATGTTTACCCTAATTACTGAATCATATACATCAGCACCAATTACTTGTTGAAAATCAGTCAAACAAACGTAGATTTAGATTCAATTAAAAATATTTTAATTGAATATGATTTAAATTTAAATTTAATTAACCTGATGAGATTAATAAATCTAATAATAAAACATTATTTTAAAAACAAGTAGTATTATTTTATTAATTAAAATCAATTATTTTTTATTTGTTATCATTTGTTATCATAAATACTTTCATATGTACATTAAATAGAACCATCATACGATTATGCAATATATAAGATACCGAAATATGTTTACTGTTTTAAATAATAAATCTTAATGAGAAATTAAGATTATGTTATGTAATATTATTATTGAAATTAATTAAATGATATTTTGTTTACGTGCGTTCCAAAACTCGCTTATCAATAAAAAGGCAAGATTAATTCACATAATACTTAAGGTGGCTCACGTATCGGCACTGCAATTGACTGGCGCATCAAGGACCTACTATAATATTTCAGGATATTTTATTATTTTTCGATACGGAATTCACTCGGAACATAATATCAATAAAATTATAACAAATGAAATAATTTAAAATGTTGTAACAACTTACTAAAATTACCTGCGACGTTGCCAATATAGTTTCGACAGTTTACATTTTCGTTAATTATGTTAACTACGACATGAAACATTTCATAAAAGATTTCGATAATATTCATAAATTTTATCACATTTCCTGTGAATTATTCTGACAAATGTTACATTTCAGGCGTTGTGAGACAGCTCGAAAAATAACAAATCTATAACTTAGTAATAAGTTAGAATGATTCAAATAAAATGTTTCCGAAACATTTCATTCATAATATTCTGAAATTATTTCATCGAAACAGTCTAACAATATCACATTTAAGATGTCATGAGATATTTCGAATGCGATATATCCAGAATATTGTCCGAAATATATATATTGAATGTTGCAATTCAATTGTTTCCCGAATGTTACTATAGAAACATTTTAGTTTATTGAGTCAATTTTAAAATATTTTTAAAATATTTCAATTTGAATTCAATTAAAATAATTCAATTTCATTCTGGAGACTTCTTTTCTATGTGGGGATTCAATTTGATCCCAGCATGTATAGCACATCTGCCTTTGAACATCCTAAAGATATCCTCTTGAGAGGATCAGAAAAGCGGACATATTTGGACATCCTTCAAAACTCCTGATGACATCCTGGGATGGATGTGCTGCATGGGAAAATGTTGCAAGAGTTCTTCGTCGAAATAAAATGAATGCACTAATTTCATTTTCATTCCGTTTTCATTCCGTTTTCATTCCGTTTTCATTCCGTTTATCGTATCAAGATTCCTGATTATGCAAATTGCAAATAAAATGTTTCCAGAATATTTCACTCGAAATATTCTACAATATTTTCTTCGAAACATTCTGACAATGTCACATTCAAGATGTGAGACATTTTGTTTTTAATATATCTAGAATATATGTATTCTTCGAACCATACGTATAGAATGTTGCAAATGAGATGTTTGCAGAATATTTCATTTAAAACGATCTGCAACAGTACCTGCAACACATTTTGGCAATTTCACTTTTGAAATATTGTGAGACATCTCGAATGCAATATCTCCAAAATACTCCAATATATTCCCAGAATCGTACGTATAGAATGTTGCAAATGTAATGTTTCCAGAATGTCTCATTTTAAACACTTTATTTGAGACATTTCCTTAATATTCTTGAAATATTGTAAATGGAATATTTCAAATGTGATCTTTGGGACATTCATTTCAAAAATTATTTTAAACGAAATTAATTCGATAACTGCTCCTCAAATTACTCACGTGCAAAAATGACTATGTAAGTATAACATATTAAAAATATAGTGAAAACTATTTCATTTCATCAGTCAGCTACCTTATAAGTAAAAATATTTCTTTTCTAAATCTATATACTTTATTTAAAGCTACTTTATTTATTTAAATTTACATTAATTATGATGTAAAATATTTTAATGTTAAGTAAAAATGCCCGATTTTTATCAGAATGGGGAAATATCAGGTTCCAATGATATTTTATGTTGTAAAGCAACTAAAATTATAAACAATTGAAAAAAGCATTGTACCTAAACAAAATTTTGGAGTCTTCACGAATTATGCAACATTTTGCATTTCCCTATAAAACAAACTAATGGAGTTTAGAAAGTCAATGAAAAATGAACGATAATTTATCGGACAATTTTGAAAAACAAGAAAACTTATTTCGCACGAAATGTACGTGCTCATCTGCACTTTACGCGACCTTTTATCTTTATCCCAGCTAGAATTGATTATGTTATTGTTACAAACGTAAATTCCAACAATTCTTTTTTCATATCGTCAAAGTGGGGCCCGTATAAAGATTTCGAATGAATTCTTAAAAAAAAAAAAGAAGCCTTTAAACCCGTACAGACTATTGTCAACGTGAATGACAATAGGTAAGTGACATGCTTTATTGCATTTTTGGAATTAGATAAGATTCGCGTCAGGGTGCAAAAAAACGGATTATTTTCGAGCAATGACCGCAAGAATTCGGAAGTCGTTATCAATTAATTATTTTCGAGAACTCGGATAATTAATTAAGTGTCGAGCTCTTATTTGACCCGCGTTCTCAAAGTACTTAATGGTTGCTCTTAATAAATCTATATAAGCCTAGTCCTCGGAGCTAGTCGATCGATCTTTTGCAGCGTCGCACAACAGTTACGATGGCCAAGCTTGCGTTTTTCCTTGTCGCCCTTTTCTTCGTGGCCGTAAGTGTACATGATTTATAGCTCTCGCATGTTATGCTATTTCTCGTATCAACACATAAATATAATTTCTAAAGTTCACATTTTCCATCTTTTACTTGTATTTTTATTAAAATAGAAAATAATGTGATTAAAAAATGTTCAATTAATCAAAGTTGTACGATGAAATTTTCGTGATGTCCATTGTTTAAAATCATCAGAAATAATTTGTATATCAAATTTTATATTTTTAGCCAATTCTTAGACAGTTCAGATATTTACCATGTTAAAGGCATAGGAGAAATGGATAGTGTAAGAAAAAAATGGACAGATTTCTACTAGGGATATATAATTTTTTTAGGAGGATTTTCAAATATCCTCGGAGAGATGCTCGGAATTTTAAAATTTCACATTTTATTGTCCAGGTGGCCCATTCTTCGGAAATCACATCCGATTCGAGCAAACGCGTTGAGCGTGCTGCCCTCGACAACGCGAAGACCAAGTTGAACAAAAAGTTCCACGAAGCCACGAGGAAATTCGAATTGACGAAGAATAAGATCGACGAATTACTGAAAGAAGCCCTCATCGAGGTAAAAGCCAAAGCTAAGGATGGCAAGGAACTGGCCAAAAGATTCGGCAGGAAACTGAAGAAAGCTGCGAGGCAATTGGTCAAAGAGATCAAATTGTCTTTGAAGTCCGTCACAACGTGCGCCAAGACCGAATTGCAGCAAAGCTTTGCGTTGGGTTTCACCAACTTCATCAAGAACATACCAAGCCTGAAGAAAGAATAGATCAGCAGTGTCTTGAATGAAATTTTTGTATTTTTATAGCTATAAGAAAAGAGAACTAAAATATTTCATGATCATGTCGATGTGCTTTCATGTGTCATACATCAGCCAGTAATGTACAAAAGATAACAAGTGTTTATATTAAAATTGACAATTTATATAATTTTCTCGTATTTCTTGTTTTTCTATCATTCCCTGTGCCTGCACGTGTACTCAAAAGAGCTATACTTGAAGATAAATGTAAACCAGATACGAAGCCATTTCTTGTTTGTGGTATAATATTATTTTCTGCGTCTATTATTGTTTGGAACAATAATAGATATCATTATTAAAAGAACTTTTTATTTTACAAGACATATGTACTTCTGTTAATTCAAATCGATATAATAGAGATCTCTAACAACTTGCATTGCGACACACTACACTGTACTAACCTGTTGTCCAACGTTATGAATATAGCTGAAATGTTGAGAATTTAACGAGGTAAACGCGAAAGGAGACTCAAATCCTGCATTTCAAAAAGTATAGATCGATACTTTTTAATTGGTAGTTGTTAGGTTAGGTTAGGTATTGACATCGGTTTATACCTCCCGTGCAGGGCTTACCTAAAGCCCTCTATAACATCGACAAAGGAGATAGTCAGTGCATATTTTCAACTTTTCTCTCTCAATTATTTTATATTTATTTTAGGGTACACGTTTCATGTAACTCTACGACTATAAAGTACACATTTTACATAACTACAAAAAAAAATTATAATGAAATCGGTTCACGAATAAATGTAACTAGATGTATTATCCACTTCTGAAATTTATTCGCGAATTCCTTTTAAATTTTTTATTTAATTTCGCTAAAATTTTCTATGTAGTCATGTCAACTGTATACTGTTATAGTTAATGAAAATCTGGATAGATAGAGAATCTTTAATTTACAAATGTTAGTGTAGGTCCCATTATCGACGTTATCGACATTTAATAGCCTCTTAAAAGACATCGTCGATTGATAAGGTAATTTTCTAATCCAAAACATTTAAATTATAGATTCTTAAAGAGGCTCGGTCGATAATGTCAATTCCTAACCAAATATATTCAAATTAAACAAAAACTATAAGGGTTTTCCAGTCTAAATCTATTTGAGGGCATTTTTATACATTTCTTATGTATGAACCTCAATTTTTAACGAAATCGGTTCAGAATTGAACGGGAATTCTCAAGAATAAAAAAAACGAATAGTAAAAATATAATTTCAGTTTTATTCTTGCAAATCCTTACCCAAATCTGAACCGATTTTGATGAAAATGCATTCATAAAAAAAACGCGTAAAATCACCCTAAAATAGATTTGGACCTGTAAATATATCAGTCTATTTTATTTCAATATTTTACGTCAGGAATTTACGTTACCGACCGAGCCGCATTAGCTTTCTCTTTAACTATTTGTTTTTTTATAATAGGATTGATTAGAGTAAAAGCGTAAATGTGTGCTTTTAGCCTATTCTAGTTCATATAATGAAAATCTGGATTGATAGGGAATCTGCAATTTACAAATTTTTAGTATAGGTCCCATTATCGACGTTATCGACGTTATGCCTCTCAAAAGACATCATCGAATGATAAGGTCATTTTCTAATCCGATACGTTTAAATTAGATATTTTTGAAGAGGCTCGGTCGATAAGCTCAATTCCTAACTTAAAATTTTCATATGAAACAAAAACTAGACGTGTTTTTAAATCAAACACTATTTGAGGGCGCTTTTACGCATTTTTTACGAATGCACCTCAATTTTTAACTAAATAGATTCAGAATTGAACAAGAATTGTCAAGAATAACAATTTTAAAAACTTAAATAAAAAATAATTAAAAATAAAAATAAAAAACTAGGTTCGGTTGCAAATCAATTTAATTTACGATACACACTGGACTATTTCCACAAAATAGAATAATAGAAAAATCCCACAGATACACAGGACACTTTTTCGAATAGATAACGATATTACCGACAGAGAGTTTCGAAAACCTCTTAAAATTCAAAACACTGATTCATTTTAGCACAAACTATATGCAATTGTTTATACAGTTCACGAATATGAATCTAATTTATGTTCAAAGGCAACCGAAAACGTATTATTGATCTGTACTCTCTAAATTTCATGGAGTGAAATTTCACTCTTATAGAGTAAACATGGAGCTACTCTTCAAAAGAGTGAATTGTCACTCTTTAATAGTCATATTTCACACTTTTTGGGGTGAAATTTCATTCTACATTGGAGTGAGTCGGAGAATTTATACTCCAAACAAATTCAAATGTCATTCTCAAAGAGTTAAAATTCACTCCAAGAAATTTACAGAGTATATCTAAGAAATATATGTCAATATTATGTATTACATATATTTTGTTAAGCTGAGAAGGTATAACTCTATATTTTCAGAGAGAATTTAAGAAGTGCGTGTTCAAAAATATTTATTCTCCATTTTCATTACGAAACAATATATTAAGTGAATAGTAAATTCGAATTTCGATTAACTTAAATTAACTTGACAATTAATTTAAGACAATTGACTTTTAATTAACACAACGCTTCCTACATTCTTAATGTAACGGTCCAGTAGTTCCTGAACATTTCCAGTATATTGAACCAGACTTCCAAAGAACCACACATCGAGCTTAACTTGATTTACACTTTTCATGTTGAGTTTCGGTGATATAAACTCGATTAAACTCCTTGTAATTCTTTATTTAAGTGTTATTTCGTCTCGAGTTGAAAGTTAGAAACGCTACCGGTAATTGATATTGGAAATGATCAGAATTAATGTAATTCATATCAGCACCGACATCAAGTAGTTTTGATAATTTTATTTTCTTTTTCTTTCCAGTAACATTTAGTTCTATATTATATATATACTTATTTCTGTTATTTTTAACAAATTTGATTAGTTTATAAGTAACATATATTCTTTCTTCACTTAAAAATTGATCATAAGAAAGGTATATTACATTATTATATTATGTTATATTAAAATTTGTAGAAAATTTGTATTTGCAATTCTTGTTTAATATGGGATTTTAGAACGAATGATTTGAATTCGACATTTTCGAGAGTATATATTTTTTATTACAGATTTCTTCGATTTATCTCTTTTCGACATTTCGTATTTATCGATGAAAGCCATATCAGTTTTATAGAGGGTTATTTACCAACCAGTCGATAAATCGAAATGATTAATATTTCCGAATCTAATTCACAGATGGCACTTATTATTTCATGTCGTAATTATCGGACATATATTTTGATCTAACGATAACAACTCTTATTATGTCGTAGTTTTTTTAAAATCATTTTCACTTGAAACAAAGACCTGCTATTCATTATAATTGATTACATATTTCGATTAAATGTAATTAATTCAAAGTGTAAGGCAACATTTTTAAAGTGTAAAAGATCTTAATCCAGTGATTGAAAAGGGTTCGAAGTTTAAAAGATGGGATTGAGTAGGATTAGAACTGTTAGAGTAATTACATGATTGAGTTATATCAACCAATCATGGCGTTTCTCTAATACGGTTTTAATCCCATTTAATCACAGTTTTTAAACTTCGAACCCTTTTCAATTACTGGGAAATCACTGTTGAACTTCATTGGGGTCAAATTGACCCAGCACTGCCGTTTAAGGCTTAAAACACACCCTTTCTTCAATCTAAGTAGAATGACATAACCAAAAGGATAACTTGAATAAAGTTATAATACTCCAAGCTAAGGTATACCAACGACACTCAAAATTCAATAACGCATTATTTTTCAAGCTGAAACTATATCTTCGTACTATTGTTTTCACATGCTTAAAAATAAAAAACAGAAATATTTAATTTATAAACACAATTTATCTTATCTGACCTAAGTATAAGAATGGAGAATGCTTAAAAAATATTTTCTTATTAAATCATGGCATTATGGAACAATCCCATCTGTAAATAACTATATTTCTGCGTAAAAAAAACTATAACGTAAACAGAGCATCATTATCGGTTAAACTTTTTTCTCGAATTATATATCATTTCTTAAAAATCGATCGCAATATTTACATGGTGTGGCGAAATTCACGAATAAACATGGTTGCGAAATGCAAATAAATTGACTTATATATACTAGCGAATTTCCCAAATCGATCAAAGTTGTCCCAGCTTTGAAGAAATAACCATGTATAAGCTAACCTTCGTCCTCTTCGCCGTGCTCTTCGTGAGTGTAAGTACAAGTTAATATTTATTACAAAAAATGATTTCAACTACATTTTATTCATATATATAATTATTATATAAAAGGTAAAAGATCTTCTTTTTGAGTATTTTTACATCATTTTCGTCGAGACATTTACCTGTACTAGTTCAGAAATAGTACATAATAAAATCTGAATTACGTTGGATTGAAATTAACGCACAATTGATAGAAATATATATTCTAGAATATTTTGATATTGCCCATCACTATACCCTAGTAGAAATCTGTCTAGTTCTCTGTTCCACTGCCCAGTTATCCTATATACCTTTAACCTGGGAAAAAAGCAAACTGGACAGAAACTAGCCAAAAACTGGACTCATTTTCTCATTTTATAAAATGAAATTCATATATTCTTAAATCAAATTTTCACTAAAATTTCAGTACGTGCAATGCTCAGCCATCGATGCTGAATCCCCTTCCTCGGTTAGCCTTAGGTCCCTCTGTCGAGGACTGGCGGAAGCAAAAGTGAAAATCCAGGAAGCTAAGAAGAAATACGAAGAACAGTCCGAGTCACTGAAAGTCAATGGCAAAAAAGTGGCGGAAAAAGTAAAGGGAAGCGCCAGCCAATTTGCCGACGAAATCATGGATGCTTTAAAAGTCATTTTGGAATGCGCTAAAGAGCAACTGTTTCCTATTGGTGACATAAGTGACGCTATCATGGCTCAACTTCAGGATCTGCTTCAGAACAAAAAGAGTGTCCATAAAGAAGCAGCCAGTAGTACATAGGTCCGATTTACTTACCACTATACTCTATACCATTATGGTTCAACGAGCAACAAGGTTCATCAGTATCTCTCGATGGACAACGTCAGGCGGCAACAGTGTGTACTATATGAAAAATTTCATATTTTGTATATAATATATAATACATTATAATAAATATTGCACTCGTACCAATGATAAATGAGTAATAAAGGCAGAACGAAAACCGAGTAAATGCGATTTTTAAAATCCAGTATAAACCCATTACCCTATATATAATTTATAAAAAGCGTTTAATTTAATGTAAAACATTTCAAGTTAAGTAGCAGAAAATAAAATTACGCTGACAATGTTATACGCCTGCATGTACTAATAAACGCGATATTATAGTACAGTGAACTGAACTGACGTAATTGGATTATAACGTTGCAAATGGATTTCTCCGCAAAATGCATTCAATCGTACGTTGCCATATGGCATCAGATATATATATATCTATATATATAATATAATACATGAATCTACCTTTAATACATTTTACAATACAATTATCTTATTGTGTAGAAACATACTTAAATTATTCATTTTTTTTTTAATTTAACAGTATGAAATGTAATTAACTATAAGTTGGAAATTGTTGAATTTAGGAAAATGTTCTTTTTGGCCACTTTGTGAAATCGCTGTTTTTACAACACCCAATAAAAATATTACAAGATATTTCTGTAATTACACACGAAGAAAAATTTTCATGTCAATTTCAACATACCGGATATAGGATTTTGATATAGGATGGGGAATAAAGTCCGAAAACCGTCGATTCTAAAATGTTTCTGTGTACTTCTAAATTTCCCTAAAAATTTAGGTTTCGACACAGACATACTAGTCCTACTAGTTTACATAAATAAATAAATGGCTATTGATCTTTGCAATCACTAATTGTTTCAACTTTTTGGTTTACGACAAACAGATTGTTTATTTCTATCTTTACTTACAACGAATTCTCAAAAATTAACAAAAAAAAACTATTGCACCCTCGAGTAAAATCTACACATAAATGTCATCAATTAAATTAAATTAAATAATTAAATAGTTGTAATAATCCACAATAAAAATCAATATTTATAAATAATCGACATATTTCTATTAACATTTTAGGTTTAATCATGAAACATAAAATTTACAAAGGAATAATATTACAACAAATTCGAATTTTCAAATTGAAAGTAGAAAAATCTTCTACACATTTTCTAACATTAAAATAAATTGTATCGCCGTAATTAACTGGAATCAGTTTTGCAGCTTTCCAAACTGACATGTTGTGCTACCTCGAGTGTATTTTATTTTCAAATGCGAACATTTATTTAACAGTATATTTACATATCATACGCCTGAATTGTATAGTTAATTAATTGAATGCTGCATAATTCGTCAACATTCACGTGTTTGTTTATGATCAAGATAAAGCGATATGCGAGATGAATCGAGGTATATAAAGTGAACGATTTTGCATATCAGTCAATCTTGTCTCACCAGCTCAACAATACCAATATGTCTAAACTCGTATTCGTCCTCCTTGCCGTGCTCTTCGTGAGCGTAAGTATAAAAATATACAATCCACATAAATTCATTTTATCCTACATAGGCGATTACGATCAATTATATGCATCGTAAATTACATTCGTACCAATTATGCAACTTTTTAATCTTTACTTCATTTATCTTGTTGACTCAGACAATTACTGCTTATACAGCATAATCACCATTACTTAATTATGTATACTCCGATAAATAAGGAAAACTTCATGCATAATCATATATAAAGCAAAACTTTATACATAATCGAATTGCCCATTAATTGGAGCCATCAGTTACCGAAAAAAATATTTCAATATTTTGAATGCATTTTATAAAAAAATTTGCATTTATTATTCCTTTTTTTATTGGGTCCAATTCAACACAATTCAATGTATTATAACGTATATCGACAACGATCAAAATGTAATATCATCCTGAATTTCCAGTACGTACAATCATCGGCCATCGATGAATCCTCTGCAACCACCCTGAAGGAAACGGGGCTCACCAATAGACTCGAGGCTGCCAAAGCCAAAATTCATGAGGCAAAGAAGAAATTCGACGAATTGGTAGAAACACTCAGGATCAAAGGCAAGAAAGTCGCGGTCAAAGTCAGGGAAAGCGCCATCAAGCTGGGCAATGAAGTCAAAGACGCTTTCAACGTAATCCTGGAATGCGCTAAACAGGAACTCATCCCATTGAGCGAGAAGGTCAAGGAAGAAGTCAAGTCGGTCATTGAGGGGATCAAACAAATCCAAAAGGAATCCATCCATACAGACAAGAACAGACGAAATCTTGTCGAGCAAACTAAGGTCCAGTTCGAGAATGCCAAGGACAACCTGGACGATGCGAGAAAGAAGTTGGACGAATTCATTAGTAAACTCGTCGAAGTAGCCAGGGTGAAAATCGCGGAAGGTGCAGCTGCCACCCAGGGATTGGTCGAAAATTTGAAGTCATCCGTTACCAGCATAGGGGCTCAGTTCAGGGAATCCCTCAAGTCCATCCTGCATTACGCCAATCAGAAATTGAACGAAATGGACTAATAATAGACTTTGTCTCTAATGTTCATAACTATGACTTAGAAACGTACCGTAATGTAAAATAAATAGGGAGAGAGTTTTGATTATATTCACGTACACATCGATCAATAATCATGTTTCATTCGAGTAGCGATCGTAGATTCGACATTTGACAAGTTCATCAGTAAAATGTACGCGAATTTGCTCTGTAATAAATCAAAACCATTTTAATTGTACGTGTTTTCAATGACATTCCTAATCCTTCTAATAGGTATAATCCTAATTAGCTCTGATGGACGTCCACGATTCTAATATTAGTCCATTCGTCCACGGACGTATATAATGGACATCCGATGGACGTCCTCGATACTCTGCACTTACATATCTAACGTTGAGCGTACTTAGTATTTGGGTGAAAATGCATTATTGATGTTATCTAATTTTTTTTTTTTTTTTTTTGTGGAATTGAAATCGAAAGTCATCTACTGTGTTTTTATTTTTACTTGTACGTTGTTATTTATTTATATGTCGTTTTAAGTCCAGTAAAAGAATCAAAATTCTACAATCGTGATCGCTCTGAAAAGTTTGGATCACTACAATAAATAATATTACGAATCTTAATATAATATATCTTTATTGCAGAACATTTGAATATTTGAAACTTATAGTTGCGATCTAAAAAAAAATTACGTTTTTGATTTTTTAAAGGTTGTTAGTGAGCGATTGTGAATAAAAAATGCCGACGACTTGTTGCGTCTGCAGATGTCGAAAGATGCAAATGTAACATATACATATGCAATAATTGGTAGGAAATCATTTTAAGCGTTAATATAGTGAAATGTTTATATACCTAAAGAACACTGATTCCCAACAATTGAATAAAAAATAATATGATATATATATATATAAAAAATATATATTAATAAATAAACAATACCTTTTATGTAAACTATAATAAAATATATTATAATATACATTTTATTATACACATGACGTACATAATATACAAAAGCTGCACTATAAATATTACAACTATGCGTCAATATCAATTTGCACCGATGGTTGGTTTTAGAAGTATATTTTATATATACGCATAAAGTTTTATTAGAAAAAGTGAATTTACACTATATTTTATGTATATGACAATGAAATATATTATAATGTAGATTCATTGTAATTAAAATACGTAGTATATATACATAAAATGAATAATAAATGCACTTTAGTTAATGAAAGTTTTGTCGTACGTATAAAATAAAGAGTTCAAAAATGTACTTTCACATTTCTATTATATACGCACATGCGTACATAATTTTGCTGTACAATGTTTGAATGTCGCGCGAAATATTTCTGAAAGCTACAGTGTTTTCGGATTCAGTCGTTTGAATTCGGGATGCTTCGGCAGGATCTGCCATCTTGATTATAAATATCCTACCAGCATTTGTGCCCACGCCTATATTCTGAGAAACCCCACTATTCCCTATCCATATGTTTATGGGCACAATGGGCACAACTATGGGGAACTGGCAACGGAAAGGAAAAAGGGAAATTCAAGTAACTTCAATGCGTCTCTCGGCTCTCCGAGTCCTAGTTTTAAGTATGCCTTCGGGAAACACCCGAAAGTCGAATTTAGCCCCTCCTATAATCGAGGACAACCGAGAGGTATAAAAAGGACTGATTGCCTCACTCGATCGCTTTCTTTTGTTCGTGCTTACGGACATGACAACGTGGTGAGAAATGTCTTTCTGTCTGCTGCGTCACGTGTGCAGCAGTCTTTAAACTTTTTCATTATTGTGCAACTGCCGAGAGAAACAGGTCGGGTGGAATAGCGGAGAAAAATGTATAAACGTAAAAGGTAAGAAAGTAAAATATTGAATAAAATAAAAGTCTTTTTTTTAACCTGGCCCTCGTGGCCGAATCGGGAAAAAATTATTTTTGAATAATTATAAAATCGGAAGATCGACTAACTATCCCTTGACCGTATCGCCTCACGATAAATTGGGAAAATAATAATAAAAAAAACATATTAATAATATCGTGAAATATTGATTGCAAATTATATAATAACAATCTTACATTTTCACTTGAGTTATTAAACACATTTTTTATTTACAGATAGTATGGCTAAAATATACGTTACAAATGTTGCGATGGTATTGACGTAGGAGCGTTTCCAATACTATTTCCCATACTCATTAAATTCAAATAATGATCGAAACTTTAATATATGATTTCGAACTAATTGTCGTAGATCCTCAAAATAATGAAAAACTTTGCATTCACAACCAATTTATCTCCGAATACGGTTTTTAATAACCACAATTGCGATTATAAAAATGATACATGTCATACAAATTTTTAATTAATTATTTTGTATTCCTATTTGCCTGTTAGTGACCCCAGCATAGCATCGGGGCTTCCATAAATGCATGTAGTAGGGTTCATTCGTTCGTTATATACTTCTAAAAACACGCCTTCCGATGGCATTGCCGAAAGCTAATTATTCATAAAAGTCTTCATGTGTATGACATTCAGAAGTGCGAATAAGAATATCACCATCCCCAAAGCCAGTTCTTCTCTTCTAGTATACTTCGTGATACAAAGCGTATTAAAGGAAATTGGAGACGATACATATTCTGCATGAGGGCTCTGGATATTGTGGTGGCAAGTCAGAAAGAATTCGGCTACTCTTTCAAGAGATGTTGCTCTTCTGTTGTCATTCTTCGGGAGCTGCGTGTTTGATATGTGCTGCTTCCACTTTTAATTGTTAGTTCTAAAGTTTAAAT
>JAPYZR010000557.1:0-35862 GCA_030522945.1 Trichopria nigra | reverse complement strand
TCTGGAACATATATGAGCCAGATATAACCATATATGATCCAGATATAACCATATATGATTCAGATATAACTATATCTGAATCCATTTTTTCCCGGGATAGTCGAAATAGTCGAACTGAAAATGGATCACACTGTACATTTTTACCGCATGTTTGCCGTAGAATGTTTTGTTTGAGGGTAATACCAATCAATTACACCTAAAATTCATTTTCTTTTGATTCGTGCTACGGAAATAGCTATCTATCGTGCACGTTTGAAAGTTCGTCATCCACTCTATATAGGCAACTACACAGGTATACATAGGCAGATCGATAAATGCAAGGCGAGGCTAGAACTCGCGCTCGCGATGCCAAAAAAAAAAAAACGGATGTATGTCGGTATATCCCGCGAACTTTTATAATTCGATCCATAAATTGCTGTCGATGTACCTTCTTCCTGCTGACGCGTGTGTTGGTGACGTGATACCGGTAAAGGTTAGTCAGCTGATTCAATACTGGAATTATCGATCGAGCCGAGAGGTCGTAAAAGACCCTCGTTTTATTACCGCTCTTTAGGCTCGATACTTGTGACATTTGCCGAGTAAAATTCACCTCGAAAAAATAATGTCGAACATTTTATTATCTTACGGATTGTCAATATAAGAAATATGAAAAATCGGCAAAATGGATTATTGATTTTTGTACAATATGATTTATAAAACGATATATGATTGACAAGACAGAAAAATCAAGTTAATTCAAATTCATGAATATTTAATTGATTACGTATGTATATTGACAAATAATTAGTTGAAACAGAGATCTCTATTACATGATTACGACATACATATACATAAATTCGACTTTTCTTGTTCTATACATTTTTTTAAATCTTTTCTCTCGTTAGTTTTATATATGTACCATACAGAATAATTGTTAAATGTACTAATCAAGTGAAAAAAAGATTTTAACAAATTTCCAAAATGGCGTTCATAAAATGTCGATAGAAGTGAACTGTTATACGTAATATCATATGCGTGTAAAATTGTTAAAACTCGTTACTCAAAGGTTTTTGGGGCCATATTAGATCCTCCATTTTGAATTTTTAAAAAATGACTCCAGATTTGTCTCAAAAAAAAAACCCTTGAGATTGAGTTTTATAAAAGAAAAACCCTTCAGTTTTGTGATTTTGTACGCATGACTGCGCTATTACATATATATAAGTTCACTTTTATCGTCATTTTATGTCCGCCATTTTGAAAAATTTGTTTAACAAGATTATGACTTTTAGAGATATTGTAATACCATAAAATTCTATAAAAACGAAAATAAACTTTAAATAAGCATGTTTTTCTTTAATCATAATGTATAAAATACGACGAGAAGATTGTACAAGCGAAAACTGGGTCTAAAAAACATGGATGCTCTAGAAGAAGGTTTCAGGGATAAAATGTTAGTAAATACAATATATAGGAGCCATTTTATTCATCGTACATTCAACCACGCGTCTCTTATTTTTTAATAAAGGAACCAGCAACTGTTTTTTTTGTTCCAAAGAAATATATTGTTCATTCATGATGTTTAATTTTGCGCATACATTCGACAAAAAATAAAATGTTACAAAATTACATAAAACTACATTACTGGAAAAAAATTAAACCCACCTTTAACTTTCTGTGCGATCATTGGTTGCTGAGATATCGATAATCAAAGACAAAAGGATCCTTTTCCATTTGAAGACCGATATCTCGGCGAGAAGTGGACGTATCAAGGTGTATAAAAGAAATTAAAGCTAAATGAACAAAGTATCCGATCCTTATAAGCAAAAAAATTTTTTTCCACGCCCGTAGACCAAAACAAAAAAAAATGTAAATTTGTTTGTTGCTGGTTTTTCTAAGATTACTCAAAAACCGCGAGGCTCCAAAATTTTAAAGTTCTAATCTAAAAATCCGACACTTGGAGCTACAATTTCCTTTTTTTTTTTTTATTTCCTGTGCGACCATTTCTCTCGAAGTTACGGCCTGTTGAAAATTGCCCAAAAATGTGGAATTTTTTGTTATCCCTTAATTTTTTCCAGTAGTGTATAATAATTGTTTTCGACTTTGAGGATGATTGATGTATACGTTCATACTATCACGAGTAGCAACCACAATAATGCAATTATTTAATAATCACCTAAATTAAGATTAAACAGTCAACATCTTCAACAACATTTCGTGCCTAATTATACTTTTACGATGTATTTTTTTAATAGCATGGAGATAGACTGGTATAAATATATAACCCGTAGGTATTCCCAATGATGACTGTTGGATCGTGAAAGAATGAAATGAGACTGGAAGAGAAAGATTGATGACTCGACATAATTGTGACGTAATTTCGTTTGCTCGGGGCAAAACAATAGGCAATGATATAATAATCCGAGCGTGTCTTCCCGACCTTTTTCGTAGAGCGCATTCAGGCTCGTTGTTGAACAACAATGGCCAAGTGTAACACAATATCGACGATAATCGTACACCCCGACCAATACCAATCATGGACTCTAAAACTTTTAATTGAGCGAATAAAGTTTGCTGAACCGCAGGTCGTTTGTATCATCATGTGTCACTTGCTTCAATCGTGCGACGAATGCTTTATAATAGTTTATGTATCTATACAGATGAATTACATTATACGCCATTCATTTCCTTAACAAACCAATGAAATTATGTCTTGGTTTTGCTTCAATGATGTCGTTTAAATGTTTACTCCATTGTGTTTACAGCTCACTTTAAAGTGCTCACTACATTCTTACATCTGTAAATCAGTTTAGAAAGTATAACAAAAAAGAAAAACTTGTTTTTAGTTAGTATATGTACGTATGTTTATATAAATCTACTCATCAAAAACAACATTCCCTATGTCGATACCGACAGAGAATCATTAAAGCAGTCATTTGGGTCATGGATCTTCTGAAATTTACGCGTACTTCAGATGCTACCAGATTTTAACGTCAAGTTAAACAAAAGTGTAACTCTTGAAAGAGATAAAGTACAATGCATCTCAGCTGCAAAAGGGTCAAGGGATAGGTGAACGTAAAATGTATACATGTCATAAATAACAAGAATATATAAAGTTATACGAGTAAATCTGAGATACGACGTGTGTTGGATATGGAGAATCCCAAGGAATTCTTGGTATAATCTGTACTTCAATGAACCCGCATCGAGTACTCGAGTTGGCACCGTTACGCATCCCGCGCCGTTACATTGCAGGGCATCAGACCCAAGTGCGTGCGAATGAGATGCTGAGAAGTTGCGATGGAATGTACACTTTGGAGCATGAGCATCGTAAAACTCTCCACTGTAATATTCCAAAATTAAATTCGATACTTTTTTATTATCAAAATACCAGTTCAACACACCCCTGTCTTGATATTTGACATGTTAGGGTAAGATTGGAGTCATTCACAACGTGCACCGATTGTATGCTTCATTGGAGCATGCCACGTCAATATATTTTTATTTACACTCAAAGGCACCATTATAAACAATTAATGTAATATATGTTTTTCGTATCCTTTTTAATGACCTTTCTTGTAAAAATATTGTTTTTGACGAATTAACTATAAGATGAGGACAAAAAATTATTTGAACATTTTTTATATACATTTTTCGTATGAAGAAAAAATATTTCATATATATATTGCCTTTATGTCACTATAGTTGAAATATCAGTTATGCATCAGTTTACAGTTATAAAATCAATTTAAAAAAAATGTCAATAAATATTAGTCCCCTGAACAACACGTAAACTGTACGACACAGAGGCCTTATTTTTGACGAATTCAACCACGATGATCTCGCACAATTTTGAAAGAAAAAAATTATTCTCATTTTTTTAAGTCGATGTTCTAACATTAAATTGATCCATAACCAGAATTTGAACTATACTAATATAAAGACCAATAAACAAAAACGTATGGCGCGAATAAAAGAGTTTTCACATGATGTTACCCCTTTTGATAAATCATCATAAATAGTAGGCTATGCTTTTGACATTCTTTTTTTTTTATAGTGTGACTACGAATTGCCGGAAGTTGAGGTAAAAAAAAATAAAGAAGGATTCTAAAGCAAACACTATACGTTACAAGACGTTGTCACACTTGACCACATCTTCAAAATGACTGCTCATGATGGGAATGAGCCAGACACAAACATGAGCCTTCAAACAGAGTGAAACATGTCGAGCACGTGACGATGCATCTGCAAAGTGGGGACAATACAATAAATATGGCCAAAATAAATGTATAATTCCAAAATTAATTATGGATGATTGCCGACACTCATCTACTTGTATTCTCTATAAAACAACAATCGATTACGTCAGTGATCGAAAATACATTGATAATTTTCCTCTTCACCAGGCAGATAATTAGACAAATTGCGAAAAATAAACGTAACCATCGTTTAGGACATGGACGACGGTAATAGGAGATGTGTTCGAAAGGTCAATTGCTCAAAGCCGCTCGAAAACGGTAATCAATGGCTGATTATAAATTGAAATGGGATTCTATTAAAAAGTGACTCATCTCGCTCTATACCATTCGCTCGATATCTGCCTATTACAAAGTTACTCGCTATACCATAAACATAATTCGAGTTATGCGAAATGTATTATTAAAACTTACGTCAGTTTAGACCTTTATCGTATAAGCACCCTGCAGCATAACTGAAACTTGCCATTCTGAGCTCCGCGTGCTCGTATTATGTTCATACGAATTTATTCTCGTAAAAACTCACAGCCTTCAAGAAATGGGACACTGAAGTGGGTATAGTGGGACACTTTCTCCGCGATCATTAAATACCCAAAATCACTTATGCAGCTCACTCCTATAATGAAATCGATCAGTTGAATGACCACACTGAGAGACTTTTTCTTTCATTATTTCTGTGGTTGCTGGGAAAATCCAGCTTAACTCTACTTTTGAAAAAAACAATTTGTAAAATAGCGCATATACATTATTAATTTACTTTATCAGTTCGAAATTTGGACTAAATATTACATTTTACAGTGATTTAAAATAAATTCTAAAAAGTAGACATCTTCAATTTATCGCAGCAAAGACCTACCTAAAAAAGAGATACATCGCGCATGCATAAATTTCGAAAAGCCTGGGCCCATCCCGGGTTTTTCGCCCACTTGGGACAAAATCAAGCCGGTCTCGTCGCAATAAGGAAGCAGCAGAGGACCCTCGTATCCTCGGCCTGACTATCTCATATATATACGAGTACACCGAGAATCGGGATCGTGAATTTTTCAGCGCAGAACCAGCGATCCATACATATATGGTAACACGAGTCGAGGAGAGAGCGGCGCTTGTTGCAACGCGTAACCCACCTCGGTTTTACGCACGATGGCCTCGTATATATGTATCCAATTCATTCCCGCGAACGGATACTCGGACAACAATTCTGTTCAAGGAACAAACGATTTTGAGATTCTCCGCGATGGCTGTGGTCAAATGGATGTGGTTTAATTATTAACTTGACCATTCTCAATTAGCACTGGCCGTTCATGATTCGTCCATTCACGAAGATGGACATCCACACTCACACGTACATTGGACGTCAATGTACGACCATTATATATACGCAATGGACGTCCTCGTCAGTGACAGCTGGACGTATACGCATTGTACCTGGTTTTGACGAATAATGGACACCTAATGAATCTTCTTACGTTATTTAGAAGGCAACCTTTGACTTCGTTGATTATTATGAGAAACTGGATTAAATCGATGTAATAACCAGAATAGTATTTAACAAAATTGATCAACTTATTATTAATCCATTTTAATTTTGGTCCTCAAACTAGCCTCGAATTAGTTCTCAAGCAGAAAAATAAAAAAATCAATTCTTTCGAATTTGGAGTTTGTTTGTGAAAGTGCAGGCATCCGTTGATACAAGATAGACTTGAATCCTGGAAATCCAAAAATTGTCTAAAAAGAAAGTCGGGATTTCTTAAGACTAAGAATATAAAATTACTTAAAGACTAAGAATATAGAAAAAAAATTATAGTTCAGACAAGCACACTACAATTGATACAGCCCTGGTTGACAAAATCATTCCTATGGTTGATAAACCTTAGTATATGGTTGTTCGAACAATACACTTCTCCTTTTTCTCCTTTAGTATGGTTTATTATTGATTTTATATAGTACTTGTTAACACTTTATTTGATTTTGTAGTTAATACGAACGAAGGGTGCAAGGGACACGACGTTTTTAATTTAATCCTGACACAATAATAAGGTGGCTTAATTATCATTTTGTTTTCAGTTTGATTTTGACCTAGCAAGCGAATAAGAAGAGTTGGTACCGAAAAATCATGACTAGAAATAAAATATCCCATTATTATGTTTTGAATATTTTTGATAATATATATTATCGTATGATTTCAGAGAGAAAGAATTAGTGTTATTGAAAAAAATTGAAAATGATAAAATTCTTTTATTTACTAACTGTTATTCATTATTCGAAATAATGGATTTGTATATAAATTTTATTAATTTCAGTAATTAATAAAATGTATGTTTTTTCTTGGTTTTATATTCTAATTCTATTTTAGGTTTTAATTCTTAAAATAAAACAAATTTAACGTTTCTGACATATTTTTGTGGTCCTCTTAAGATTTTCATTTTTGAAGATGTACAAAAATAATATTCACGACTATATAATTTTAATATAATAAATAGAACATTGTTTGAATGATAATTTGTAAACAATAAAACTTTTAATAATGCTTTAAAATGTATTGAAAGATAAATAGTTTAGAATGTTTTGATTGTAAATGATTTAAAAAAATTATAATAATAATGCTATCTAGTCGGGTAAATTTGACTCTCTTCCATATATCTGTAATCACATACATGATAATCCTAAAGAATTATGAACACAGTAAATAAATAATTCAAATAAAAATTTCATTAGTCATTCATTATTGAAATTTGCTTCATTAAAAATAGTAAAACATTTGAAATAATCAGTTAATTTTTGAAACAATAAGCAAATTATTTTACTGTACAATTACGTGTTTCATTAGACATACTATTTTGATTTTGTTACATATTTAATATATAATTTATAAAGAATTATAGTGTTATAACAATAACTTATATTCTCTAAATTTCTTGCAGTGAAATTTCCTCTACAAAGAGTAAGAAATAAGCCATTGTTAAAAAAAAATGAATTTTCACTCTTTGAGAGTGACATTTCTCTCGTAGAGTGTAAATTCTTTAACTTACTCTAAAAAATTTAAATGTTGGATCAATATTATATTATAACTGTAATTTTTTATAAACTATTATATATCTATAGTTATAATAATGAATAACGTTAATCAGATTGGTTTAAAATGGTCTGTAAAAATTGGTAATGTCGATATTGTAAATCCCTGAACTATTCAAGTTTCAATCTGAAATGATATAGAAAAATATTTATTTTTAATAATATCGGCGTGTAAACAATAATTCTAAATAGAATGAAAACTTCAAAACAAACATTTCTTTAGCGTCATTCGGATTACATAAGTGGATTCGGATTTAAAGTTATTTTAAACACGCCAGAGTTTTAAGATTTATAACTATAAAAACGTATAGTGCAAAGAGTGTAGGAAGCAAGCACCTGACAACTACTAATTTGTTTCTGTATAATCTAAAGAGATTATTGACCTAATAGCAATAACGACATAAATGTCTCAATTGATTAGTTCACGTGGTACAAGACAATAAATATCCACACACGACCCGTTTATGATATATTTAGATTGCTTATTGCTCCAAAAGATTATTCCCGATATATATTCCCTACATCTGTAAACATTAAAATAAATGTGAACATGTGTGCAAAAATATATTGTGTGACGATGCTGATAACAAGTTTTTCTGAATTTCAACAAATATTTGTTCCAATTTATCGTGCTCAAATTATATATTATATCTGATGATATTGTTAAAAGAAAAGGTATATAATCTAAAGAGATTATTTCATAAAATAATAAAATCTATTCGTAAAATTCATTTAAAAATATTGATGAAATTTAATATTACTCGTAATTCATAAAGCCTTACATTATTTCGCTCAATGAATATGATTTCATTTTATTGTAGAAATTAAATTAATCAATAAAAGAAGCTTGTAGTATTTAGATTGCACGCAACTGGCTGAAAGAATACTTTCTTGTCAACAAATTAAACGAATAAGAAAAGTATTTCTAACGTATATTAATATTCATTAATTTTCATATTTTTATATGAAATTTTCTAATTCATTAAAATATATTTCAGAAGACTCTTTTAATATCTTCTCTTCTTTAAACAAAATTTTTTTTTATTTCAGTTTTTGAAAATTTCTTGCCTTACTATATAAATCTGTATATACGCCAGAATAAATACAGATCTAATAAAAATATTAAAGACTGATATATTATAACGTGCACACAATAAGTCCATTGAATTTATTTTATAAAATGCTGCAACGAATGTAGCTTATCGAATTTATTTCTTTCAAGAATTACATAAATACTTTAATTAGATGGTAAATATGTATATATACTTTTCCTTTTTAATACTCTCTTAGCGTTTCTCGCAAATAAGACTATCGAATTACGTCATTTTCAAATATTCGTATTTAAATAATTAAATATATACGTATATACATATCTATCTCTTCCATTTCTTGCAGAGTCCGCATATCAATACTATTAATATTTCTTGCAACCACGCGAGTCTGCATAAAACGCGTTGTGAAATTTCTTATAACGATACCCAGCATAACTAATATTCCACACATCGTGAATTAATTTGCATTACGGAAAACAAAAATACGGGATTTCCGGTTGTCGAACACATCTACATAAAGGTCTTGATTAAATCAATTTTTAACTACCATTTCTCTCCTCCCTTTTTTGTTAAGAATATATTTAAATCTGTTTATTGTATTATTTTTAAAATAAAGATAATGAATAACGGGTAGAAAATCGATTAACATTATTCTCTAAAATTCTTGGAATTAAATTACAATGCAGAAAGAGTGATTACTGAGATATTCGGATATTTTAAAAGAGTTTTAAATTCACTCTTATAGAGTGAAATTGGAATAAAATTTCCCGATTAGCTTCAAAGTAAAGTGACATTTCACTCCGGAATGTCTTAAATACCACTCCTATTGATTGAAAATACACTCTTTTAAAAGTACGGTTCAATTCTCACTCTTTCTGAAGTGAAATTTAACTACAAAAAATGTAGGGAGCATACAGGGTGGGCCAATTTAATCGATGAAATATCTTTTGTAAACGCTATACAAAAAATTGTTTAAACCAAAGTCGTTTAGGATAATGGGTCCCATCTTTTGGCATTATTGGTTTTGACCTTGTTGTTAATTTTTAAGGTTATTTGAGGTCAAAGTTTCTTTTAATCCGAACCCCCATTTCTGACACCGTATTCAGAAAGAAGGAGAAATTTTATGTCCGAAACGCTACTTTTTAATTTGCAAGAATGTGACTTTCGGAAGGTCAAATAAAGGCCAAATGTTAAAAAACCGTCCAGAAGCTGCGGTTTCTTTGAACTTTTGTGGGTTTATGGGCAAATAAATGTAAGGTTTGGGGGGGGGGGTCAACGACCTTGAGCATTTTGACCTTGAAGTTCATTTTCAAGGTTATCTGAAGGTTAGAGTCGTTTTTTAAAGGAAAACTCCGATTTTAAGTATATAACCTTCCGAAGGTAAGATTCTTACAAATTAAAAACTATCGTTTCAGACATAAAGTTTTCCGCTCTATCGATTACCGGTCTTAAAAACGGGGGTTCCCATTAAAAAAAAAAATAATCTTGACCTTCAGAAATCAAAATAAACAAAAATCACGTATTAATACCCAAAAATCATGTATGAATAAATTTATAATCGGGAAAGGGTTAACATTGAGCCGGTTGATATTTCACACTTTCTGGAGTGCTATTTCACTCTACTTTGGAGTAGTCGGAGAATTTAGACCTGGACTACTACCGCTGGACTACTACTACTGGAAAGGGTGAAAGGACACTCTTAAAGATCGGCTCAATTTACACTCTTCGTAGAGTAAAGTATTCACTCCAAAAAATGCAAAGAGCGTATATATATCATTTTATAAACGTTCAAAAATATATTGATATTTTATGATTTTTAAAGTATAGATTTATTATCATTATTTATTATCTTGTAATAATGTATTGAAAATAATTGTTTCACCTTTGAAAAGTAGTAAACCGCAAAATGATAGTTAGCAAAACTTCTAAATGTCATGAATTGAAAATTAAGCCGCTCATTTATTTAAAAGAGTGAATTTTGTCATTCTGTCTGATATTTTTTTATCTGGATAGGTTATTTGATTCTTGATAAATTCTTGATAAGCTCACTTTTTCCAGAGTGAATATGAGAATATAGTCACTCCTTATTATGGAACGAAATTTTAGTCTGGAAAAAGTGAGAATTTTATTCCTTTAAAAGAGTATTGCTCCATTTTTACTCTAAGTAATTTAGAGAGATAACAAACAGCAGAAAATGAATATTGGTTAAAACAATTATAATACAAAATGCGTCGTTGTAAATGTAGATATTATTGCTACGTGTTAAAATAACTACACTGGAAATAGTAGATCCAATATATCCGTAAATTTCTTGGAGTAAAAATTGAGATACTCATTTCAAAGAGTGAATTCTTTAGCTCTGTCTGAAGCGAAATGTAATAAGCAACTCACTTATTACTTTTAGAGTGTATTATGATTTAGAAAATAACCCATAATTCTCTTATCGCCTAAAAATATCATTTGAAATTTCAAAACATCCCAGATTTTTAATGCTTAATTATAACTTGCTATATGCCGAAAAAATTGCAGAAATCGAGTCTTATTATACAGAAATCACCTGACCATTAAAAATGATCCTATAAGATTGTACTATTTTTGATAATTTTAAGAAAGGATGGACCTCACACGTGATTACATTTTATAATAGAAAAATGTCGACTGAGAAATTGCAGTAGTCACTTTTTATAACATTTAGAAATTCTTCTCATAAATTACTGACATTAATATCGAATTATGAACTTATATACATTAGGAGAGAACGAAGTGCTATGTGCAACGCAGCGTGATGAGTTTTTCAATTATGACATCTCATCATTAATTGCATCGGCTGAGTTACGGTTTTAATTAGCTTTATAGTGTATTATAAAAAAAAAGTACAATATGTCTTGACGAACAATTAAAAACGTAACGTATATTCGTTTCTCTTTTTAAGTGCGTACGAGCATTTAATTCAAAATAGACAAAGTACATCAATCAAGGAAAATGTAGAAGGTGATACATACAGGTATTTAAGTCTTTAAGTACTCGGTGCAATAGTACAGGTACATATATATATATAATGAAAAATAAAATTAAACAGTAGGGGCCACTCCTTAATGTTTGAAAGTGGGTTGGCCTCTGAGTACGTCTCAGACTTCATTGACTGTCGGTCTTGTCTCGAAAAAAAACATCGTGGGACGTATGGCATTCAAACGTAAGTATATATATACGCATGTACAAAACATCAAGCTGCTTAAAAACAATTGTTGGCGTCACGTATACCAGCAATTTTATGCCACTTTTGTATTTTAGCTACACATTTGAATAGATGACAAAAAGTTATTTTCATTGATTTGCAAGAGTATACAGTTTTCTGCTTTTATAATAATGTGCAGTTTACCTAAATTTGAGGTAGACTTCTTGACTTAATTGTTTTTATTTTTTAAAAGATCATGAAAATTAGTCAACATATAGGAAATATGTTGAATATTTTAAAGTTATTGTCTATTATTAAATTGTATAATGTCATCTTAAATCGTATATAAATTACATCAATAAATGTGTAGCCATCGAATCGAATTAAATGTAGATCGATAAAATTCAAATCAATAATAATTATTATTCCCATTGATGTTAACACAAAATAATGTCAAAATTTTTATCGAATTGACGATTTTCATTCTTAATAAACATCTGAAAAATTTGTCGTGAAAGAACTATATTACGTCATTAGTATTCTCGGCGAGATAAGTGTGTATTGTATAGTTGTAGGAGTAGATGTTCTATATATATTTTCCTTTTTCGGTGAAGGCCATGAATACAGAACAAGACATTCGAGGAATTTGACCGTTATCACACTCAGGCCCTTAACATTTTATTTCTTAAAAAAAAAGAAATTTAGAATATTTATACCTAAGTATTGAAAATCAGATAATCAGAAATTATAAAATATTTATTAAAAAAAAGCGAAAAATAAAAATTTCACCCTTCTACTATGAAATTCAACCAAATGACATCATTTAGATAACTTTAATTCAAATAAGTTATTAAAGATAAATTTAATCGAAACCAATAACTGTAAAAAAGAATTGTTCATTCATTTAAATAAATATCACAGCAAACGAAGAAGGATTCAGAATGAATAAAGAACTGTAATTTCTTCTAAATTAATCCAATGTCATAATTCTCAATCGAAAAATGTTGAATCCCCCCTCAAAATAAAAACGAATTAAAATATATCCAGGAAAACAATTCAATAATAATATTCCAACCAGCCAAGAAATTGAATTCGAGAACTAAAAATTGAATTCTTATTAAATAAATTCAACCTTTTTTCGTTTGCTGGATAGTACTATTTCCAACTATAGGTGTATTATCTCCGATAAGGTAGAATATAAAGAAAAATGTAGTTTAATAACAATAATAATAATAATAATAATGAAGAATTCCACGATTCTAACGATCATCTGATTTTCAAGTGGATAATTGAATAGTAAAAAGAAGCAAAAATGTAATTGAAGTAAATGGCATGCGTTTGACAACGTGAATCAGCTGTTATTGGTATTACAACATGATCTATAACAACGTATGTATACATATGTCGTCCTTCCGTGTCTCAACTACATAGGTGATTCACTGCGATGGTAATCGTAGCGACCCTTACTTGTGCTTGACGACGAAAAACAAAGCTTTATTTCTATATATCTATATACGACAAATGTTGTGGAACCCCCAAACCTCCCAGGGGGAAAAGGAAAGTCGATACGCGTGACTCACTACTGGAATACGCCCTATAACACGTTTCCGACTTTATTCGCGAAAGTTACCTCATCCCTCTTCCTTCTTATTATATTGATCATTATTTCACGATTCAATTACGATTTGCTCTTTCATGGGGATTTTAATGTGGTCAATATCGATAATTGAATTTTTTGCAGCAATAATTTGAATACATTTGAAATCACTGCACTTGTGCTTTGACCTATAAAACATGAAATTATCAGAACTTATATTATTACAAAAGATAATCATAATGGGGAAATATTACATGACTAATAAGAATTCGCAATTTCTGTAAGTTCGAATCGTCAAATGTATATACCTATACTATTCATTTATTTTTATTAATCAATTAATTATAATTAATAAAATCCGTTTAAAAATTTTTAAAACCAATCAGTTTTATTATAATCAGTCTTATATATCTGAGAATTTACGTGCGGTAAGAAACTCCTCTGCCAAATGGCTTCATTACTTTTTAATAATAAATTATCAAAGCTAAAAAAAACTTAAGAAAATATAAAAAAAAAAAAAAAAAAAAAATAGAAAGAAGATGCTATTTATATTAGAGTACGAAAATCGATTGTTCTCGTATACATATATACTTTTTACTCTGATGTCATCCCTCACAGAAAAAAATATGTTCGATGTCCGAAATGACACCCAATTGGGTGTAAACCCCAATTTTTTTAGTGTTTACACCGACTTGGGTGTCATTTCGGACCCCGGACAATATTTTTTGGTGTACATTTCCGTAAGGGATGACAATAAGTACAGGTATATATATTCTGATATAGTTTAGTGATTTGGGTGAAGGACGAAATTAATTGGAATTATCACTTTGGAATTATATTGAAATTTTTCAACTTATTATTACCCCTGGGTCATAACACCCCTGCCTCCATCTCTACTTTACCTCTTAATTCATTTAAAATTATTAAAACTTATATACAAATTTTTAATTTACATTATTAGATCGGTCAATGACCTTATGAGCTTCGTTTCTAGAAGCACCATGAGGATGCTAGCGAGTCCACTTAATTAAAAAATCAATTACTACCGCACTGCGTTTGGCATGAACGACGAAGAATTCTCAATTCGAGTCAATGATCAAAATTTGTCTAAGCGTCAATAAAATAATCCACAAGTTTCTGATTGGAAATTGTAGTGTGAAAGGCCATTCTCAAGGGGCACCTGATCTAATTAAAATTTTGGAAATAAAAAATGAGTAAATGTTATTTTTTCAAAAATCAAATGACTGAAATTAACGAATTTATATTTTGCATATTTTAAAAGAGCCACTGAATAGGTAAAAATTAAAATTAATGACGAGATCGTATTAAATGCTTCTTGACCCCCCTTTGCCCCACAAATTTTTCATATGAACCGTTCTTTATAAAAATTGGTATACAGGTGATTTTGTTATTTTAAAATAGCAGACCCCAAGATGGCGCTTAAAGAGGTTCTAAAATAGAACAGTCACCGACCTAACCAGCCTAACCTCAAAACAGGAAAAGTATAAATAAAAAGGATTGAAACGTTTTTTCAAAATTCGGGCTTTGGAAGGTGACTCTACGTAACATATAACATACAATCCTTCAAAAAATATCGCTGAAATTGGTTTGAAACCTCTTAAATCCAGTTATATATTGCCATTGCTGAACGCCATTTTGAATTTTGAAAACTTAAACTCGAATTTGTAATAATCAGCGACTCCAAAAACTCCCGTGAATTTTAACGAATTCCGTTTTTTTTTTCATGTTGACAATAAATTATTTACATAAAATAATTTCATATTGGATACGTTATCTTCCAATTTTAATATCTGACAACAAGTTAATAATCAGCTACCATCAAAACCCCTTACAATAATAATGTTTAATAACCTGGAAAGTGAAATTTTTTCAAAAAAAAAAAAAAAAATAAATTTATGGTACTTGTTTATTTATAACAATTTTGCAACAAACGGAATTTAAATATTATTTGCATAAGATTGTCGTTAAAGCTCTTAGTTACTAGAAATACCGCTATCTATGAATACTTCGAAACGGACATATATAGTTATAAATAAAAATAGCAGGTGAAAAAGTCCCTATTTTATCCCTTTTTTAAGTCCCTATTAGGGACTAATATAAGCTGTAAAGGGTTAAGGGAAGTCTAGGTGATCAGTCAATAAGATAACGAACAGTCCAGGAAAATCGATATTAAAAGAGATTAAAACATGCTAGTTTTAAATTGTGGTTTTATGAGTTTCATTAAATTTCTTGGGTTTTTAAAATTTACATTCTGCCATATTGCATCCGCCATTTTTTACATTTCAAGGATTTATAATGGAAAGGAATTTCACGAAATTCCATGAGTTGCGTGATTGTTGTAATTAAATATTTTTTTAAAAATTCACATTTCACAGGATTTTATAACCTTTCCGCCATTTTTGTGGCGTTACATTGAATTAAAAAATATAATGTTTTTTTAATCCATTTATATTTAGCGCACCCTTGTACACGGTTTCAATATAGGATCAAATTCCCACAATCGTTCATATATGAAGTACAAAACAAATATGGTATATATATATAGTCTGCGCTACCAATCTTCGTTATCAATATACATTTTATTGATGATGATGTTATAGTTATTATTTTATCGAATAATCTATTTACATTGCTTCTAGATAAACGAACTTGCATTGAATAATTATTGAAGACCGAATACATTTGATAATAATCTTGTACACTACTCTCTAAATTTCGTGGAGTGAAATTTCACTCTATATTGGAGTGAGTCGAAGAATTTACACTCCGAACAAAAAAATAATAAATAAAATAAAATACTTTCTAAATTTCTTGGAGTGAAATGTCACACTTAAAGAGTTAAATTTCACTCCAAGAATTTTTTATTTTATTTTATTTTTTATTTTATTTTATTTTTTAATTTTTTTTTTAATTTTTTATTATTTGATAGTTATATACACTATATAATTAAATTACCATGAGCGCGATCATTGAATAGATCTTTTTGTTGAACTCTTACACAATGAATGTTGATCAATATAACGACGACAAGAATTGATACATATGTATATTTGGCAGTCAGTTGCATGCATCATTGCGATGGGCAGAGATATATAGTCAAAGCGATTGACAGTTCAAGCTATAACATGATTTCTCACAACAAAAACGTGCGGCTCAAAAACTAAGTTGAAAGTTTCAGTTTTAAATGTACATATAACATATAGACGAGTATTAGACTATATATAGTCGGGCCTGATTAATAATGGTGCGACTATTTTAAAACCTGAAACGCAAAAAATTGAATACCACAATGAAATATTTTATAATAATATTATAATCAATAAATTCGAATGGAACTATTTTTAGGCATTTCATCCTACACCCTTCTCCCTCTCTCTCTCTCTCTCTCTCTCTCTCTCTCTCTTTCTCTTGCACACACACATACATTTTCGCTTTACCACGCGTATTGTATATATTTGAATTATACTAAAAACAAAAATATATACATAATTATATATGTTGAATGGTTAAAAAGAATGTTACCGAAATATTTCATATGTACGATATTGTTATTATCTTTTCGCTAATAACGTTTGCATTTGATTCTTCTCTATCCAAAACACGGTAAAATGAGAGATTACGTCAGGTTTGCAAATTTCGTCTGAGAATTACGTTAAAGGCAGCTGTTTGGCCATAGTGTATGAGGGATTTTAAAATATGAATCACCTATACGTGCTATATTGACAATTGATCGCGATTCGTGACAATTCATTGCTATTATGGCTAGGAAAATGATTATTTATCGCCAAATAATCGAAAGGTATAGGAAAATTTACAATTATATTAATATGGAAAATTTACGTGTAAGAGAATTTTCCTCTTGCTCGATAAAACCTAGCCCTGGGACAGAAAAATTGTAAAATACGCACTGTTTCAAGCGGGCGAAAATGAGGTACTTTCTGCACAGTCAAATAAAAAGTGTTCCGTAGAAAAGTACTAAAATTCGCATTCAATCGTAACCTAAATAATTTTATATAATTAATAATATCATTGTATATAATATGTCATCGGGGAACACCACCTTGTATGTTAAAAGGGTTTTTGCCAATTTAATGTGAAATATTTAATTAATTCGATATTATCATCAAATTAATTTTCTCGAGTCAAAATTTCTACATGAATAGTCGGTCATGTACAATAATCCCCTCTGTTCTTTTGGCAGATTATTTTCGCATTTATTTACTTACTATAAAGTTGAAAAAAATTAATCATGTCACGTATCAATATATTAACTTAATAATAGCGATAATAGCTCATCGACTTACACATATAGAACTTACAAATACATATACAGTTTATAGATGATGCAGATCAGGAATACTTTCTATTGTGTATGTATTTAAGAATACAATTTTCTAAATCGTGATTAATGTATAAAAATGTAACGTAATACGGACCATACGGGCAGAATGATATTCCCGACTAGACGTATTTAAAAAAAAAATAAATTATGCCGTTTAATATAGTCAGTGCTATTTTTTTCCGCGGATGTTTAGATCAGTATAAAAATATATTTTCTCGTCACAAAAATTTACAATGAAGAGAAAATATTTGTACAAATTTTTTACAAATTTTTACAAATTACTCAATTAAAAATAATTTGTTTCCAAAAGTTCTCATTTAATTTTGAATGATTTCTGCTGGAATTTTTTTGGTGATTGTATATGTTATGTACAATCACCCTTCCAGAGCCCAAATTAAAAAAAAAAGTTTCAATAATTTGTTATTTATACTTTTATTGTTGCAAAGCTCAGTCGGTAACTGTACTACTTTAGAACCCTCTTAAGGTATTTCTAAAGTAGAACAGTTACCGACCGATTTTTTCAACAATAAAAGTATAAATAAAAAGTGACTAAATATTTTTTCAAAATTTGGACTTTGGAAGGGTGATTCTACGTAACATATACAATTCTAAAAAAAATATCGCTGAAATTGGTTCAAAATTAAACGAGAATTATCCGAAATAAATTTTTTTTGTTGCTGATAAGAGAAAATAATTTATTTCGGATTTTACTCTTTTAATTGGGAATCAATGTCATAGATATTTTGTTGGGGACTATATATGGTGTGTAGAATCACCCTTCCAAAGCCCAAATTTAGAAAAAATGTTTAAATCCTTCATTATTTACACTTTTACTTTTTTGAGGTTAGGTCGGTAACTGCTCTACTTTAGAACCACCTTAACTCTGTTAATGACGTTCATTTATCCCAATATGTCACTTTAGTTTTCTATCTATCTTTACGGAATTCATGAGTATATTTGACCCCCTTACAGGTCCATTTGGGGTTCATTGTCTAAAGTAGAATATTTACCGACCGAGTTTTCAACGATAAAAGTATAAATAAAAATTGATTGAAAATTTTTTTTTTTTTAATTTGGGCTTTGTAAGGTTTATTCTAAATAATATGGTTATAATATGCAACCCCCCCCCCCCCCAAAAAAAAAAAATATCGCTGAAATTAGTTCAAAATTAATCGAGGATCATCCGAGATAAATCACATTTTGTTGATGTTTTTGAAGGGAAAATAATTTATTTTGGATAATCCTCCTTTAATTTCGAAACAATGTCACCAAAAGTTTTTCGGGGATTGCATACATGATGTGTAAAGTCACCCTTCCAAAGCCCGATTTTTGAATAAACGTTTCAATCCATTTTTATTATTCATATACATTTCCTGTTTTGAGGTTATGGTCGGTAACTGTTCTACTTTAAACCCTCCCATAAGATCCCGCATCTTTACTAAAATTTTCCAAGTGTAATGGGAGAGAGACCAAAGACACTAGAAATTATATTGAAATAGGTTTTTGTTTACTTACTGCGATTCAAAAAATGCCTCATCAATTTTTAGTAAGAAGAAATTCCAGGGATTGAACTGAAACCTGAATAAATACGTCTTTTATATTAAAAAGAAAAGTTTCATATACCATCGAACATGGCAATATCTAGAGAATAACTGAAAATGATTTTCAGCACCTGAACTATATATATGTATATGCCGATTGTTGCTGCTACAGTTCTATACTGCGGAGTGTATAGGCATATACTATATCAAGATCCGGTTAATATTCCAGAACAGTTGTTATCTATTGTCATTTATATGTCATTATGCAGCCAATGGGTGTTTGTTTCGTATAACATTTTTTATCAATAATAGAGAAGAACAAGGCACATTTTCCATGAAACATAAAAATACATATAAACATATACATACGTGTATAATTTTTTAAAATATTTTTTAACGCAACTTCAATTTTTCGTGCACCGTTCGATAAATTATTATTCGATATAAATAAATGACAGCGAACAGCCGGATTAAGCAAAAAGCGTATTGCAAAGCTTGAATTCTAACGTTTTCCGGTATTCAAATTCGCCGAAATCGGCGTCGAGAATTAATCAATTTACGAACACATTGATTTGGCTATGCATCGCGCGGAACCTACTAGAAAATTATTGTAAAAAAATAGGCCATGACCATCAATCGCAGTTTCGCCTTGGAAAGGAGTCTCGGCGGGAACCGACGAATTATTCAACATAAACATTTCCATTTTATTCTTTTTCTTTTTATTGTTTCGGTATAGGATTGAGAGACGAGACATCGTCGTTGCGTATATATATATACAGACGCCTCAGCAGTTGGTAATACTGGTCGGGGCTCGGGTTGCGCGGGCACCTCGGGCATCATCGAGGCACGTCGGAAGAGACCGAAGCGGATTGTCGCACCCGCGCGAATTGCCGGCTGGGAAATACACGGACCAATCGTTGAGCGAGTTCGCGACCTCTCTCTTACCCCCACCACCAGACATTGGGCGGCTTGAAAATCTCTAACGGACGCCGCGGCGCTGCACAGTGCGCATTCGTTTCTGGGCTCTCGCGACAGTAGATCGCAAGTTCCCGACGTCGTAACCGTTTTCCGCAAAGCACGCAAAAACTCGAAACCAAGAAATCAACATGAGGGAAATCGTTCACATTCAAGCTGGTCAGTGCGGAAACCAAATTGGCGCCAAGGTACGTCTCTAATTTTCGTCGGTTTTTAATCATCCTTTCGAGTCGTCGAAGCACGTCGAGCGCGTCGCTCTTTGTTCGAAAAAAAAAAGTCGAATATAACCCGTTACATTCTCGTGTTCTATCGTCATTTTTTTTTGCGCGCCCATTCTGACATCGAAATCGACAAAATAGGAGAGAAAAATCGATAAAAAGTGAGCGTGAATTCAAAAATCAGCGGCCGGCAACGGTTTTTCGATTGAAATACCTCTACGCGAGTGTTGACGCCATTTCGCAAATTTAACGTCGTTTGCTGTATTCTTTTTCAGTGAAATTTCCTTATTATTTCGCCGGGAATTGTCGTGAAATCTTGAGTCGTTGGATGGTTTTTCATGTTTTTTTACTTTATTTTATGATTTTCGGTGGCATGGCGAGGGTGTGGCGAGTCGCGAAGCGTCGGATGAGTGGATACCGGTTGATGCGGCAATCGAACGGGTGCGCGCGCATCTTGGCCGTTACTCTTCCTTCTTCCTCTCTTCGTCTAGAACGATCGAATTTATGCTGTTTCCTATATCGCGGTCCTTGTCGCTCCGCGAGGCATTCCAAATGGAGTGCCTTTTTCGCACCCGTCTGCATACCGACGAACTGATGCTCAATTCGAAGAGACCTTAAATTTCGAAGGTTCTAGGGTTCTCTTTGTATTCAGTTCTCACGAGTTGCAACTAGAATCTCATCTTGAGGCATGTCTCATGCCATAGATATGAAAAATGTGCACGTTTTTATGCCTTTAAAGTATTTCATTTTTTATTGCAACAATTTGTTGTCGTAAGGTGCAGGACAACTGTTTTGGTAGTATGTTTTTTGTTGCGATGAATACAATGGTTGTAGGTAAATTTGTTACGATTGACAAAGCTAAAGTTTACGCTTGAAAGTTATGAAATTCCTTAAGAATCGGTGAAACTTAATTTTGAGGTAACTATCTATAATTCAAAGGTATTACTTTGATCAATACAATGGGTTGGGTTCGAAGAGTTGAATTTGGCAACTAAAAAATTGCCATATGCATTTTCATTAAACGTTCATGTTTCACGTTATAATTTTATGTTGAATTTTATTTCCTTCAATTTCGGTAGATTTAATTTTAGAGAAAATGTAGTTTAAAGAGCCAAATGAAATAGAAAATAAAAAATTATTTTAATTTTAAAAATTGGTTTAAAACTTGTATTGCAGTCATTACCGCTAAACTATATGTTACAAAATATTGCACCAAATTCAGATATCAATTTTTTAAATTTGAATAATGGGTAAAAAGTGTGTCACACCACGTACTGTAAAATCAATAAAAAGAACTATTAAATTATATAATAAAAGTGACAATGAATCAATGTTGTTTTATGTGTATACTATATGAGTTTCATTTGTAAATTTACCATTCGCTATTGTTGTTTAATATTTATAAATTTCAATAATACAGTATTTGAATTTTGGTTCGCCGGCAATATTTTTATGTAAATCTCGAAGTAAACAATATACAACTTATTAAATACTACGCTGTAAACTATATAAAATATAAGCATGACATATTTAAATAATCGGTTTTACAACGTGGGGACACATTAATCTTTTTACAAGTTTTCCCAAATCTTCCAATAATATATAAACATTGATGATTTTTTATTACGTCATAGTTCTATAGTAGTTTAAATTTGTATATGTCCAATTTTTTAAATCATTCGATAAATTTAACTTTTAAATAATTTAATGTATTTGTATTTCTTTAATCAATATTAATTTTGTATAATTATAAACTTCTTAATTATAATTTTATAAAGTATTACTTATCCTAGTAGAAACGTGTATAATTGAGTCGAGAGTTGAATTTGGTCTCAAACATTAAACAGAATACCAGTACATGACTTATTACAAGTCAAACCTGTTCATTATTTACAAACATTAGTGATTGTATCTAAATATAGGGGCACAAGGAAGAAAGTTGTCATAATCTGTTTTCTATCTCAATTTAATCTACATTATCATACCTGACCAACGACATGATATGGGTTAAGCATGGTACTATCTAGTATTTGTCTAGAAAACATGCTGCACTTTATTGATTAGGGACTTCAATTAAAATCTGTAAAATAAACAATGAATTGTCATTATGCAAATATGTACATTTGCATTTGCATTTTCTGTAAACCGGCCTAATTAATATATAGTCAATAAATGATTTTAAAGAAAAAGGCAACGTGTACATTTTGTAAAAAAAAAAAAAAACTTCAAATAATTGTTTTATTTTTTCACTTTGATATGTATACATATTTTTAACATGTGTGTACATATTGTGTATGAAAATGAATGTTTAAAACAATAAAAATTGCATAGATATAGTTAACAGTACATAATCTAAAGAATTTCCTCGTGTTTCTCATGGTTGTCGATACTGAAATTAAAAATAGGTTGTTGTGGTCAATTAGTTCGAGAACCTGAATTTTTAATCGTTTCATTCTCCTCTGAGAATGAAATGATACAGATGATTTTCATTTATGGAAATACGTCAAAGCTCATTTATGGAATTATTTTGACGAATTGTACACGTGCAAATTAAAAGTGGACATTTTTAAATATATCGAGTTGTTACTTTATTTTTACAGCGATTGAAAGAATGTTATTCAAAACCATGTAAAAATTTTTTATTTTTGAAATTGGATATTTACGTGGACAATTCATTTAGATTTTGTAAGTTGGAGGATTATATCAGCGCGATTTGTTGTTATCCAAAATTTAAACAAAATCTATAGTTGATTTTACTTAATTTAATTTATGTTCGTATTTGTATCTAGAATAACAACTTTTAAGAGATGCAAAGCTGAGAATTATTCTTATTTCTTGAAAATATTCAGAGATTCAAAAACAATTGTACTTGTAGAAGTAAATACATGCAAGTCAAAATGTAAATGCAAATGTGATTAAAAAAGCAGGCAATTATTGCACGTTGCTCACAATATAATATTGCAAGATCATTGAAGTTCCCGTGAATAAATTTGCAAAAAAATGATTAAGCAAGGCGTGTAGTCGAAGTTACGTATTCGGAAGGTAATTTTATCGGAGATTATTCCGTAGATTAATGATTATCGGATGTCGACGGCAAGCCGTTACAGAAATCAAGTAACCGCCGCGAATCGTCACGCTCCCGCAGCTTTCAAGGATATAGGCATCGAGTCAATGTCCGCTTCCCTTCCCGACTTGGCGTTCACCCGGTATATATGCGGGAAAACTCGTCGATTCTTACGGAAAACGCGAAAAGGATCCTCCCCGGCCTTAGGATACGAAAAAGAATCACGATCTCGGTGTCACATTTCGACATTTCCCTGGTACGGATAACGATGATCTCTTGCGCAATGTATATATGTAATACATATACATGGCTATAGGCGAATACGCCTTACCTTGCAGGGACGTCGTTGGTGTCTTTGGGACCAAGGACATCGAGTCTTGCGCAGTGTGCGGAGACGTCGCCAAATACAGAATCATTTTTACGAATAATTCCGCATTTAATCGAACAGATATATGTTGATGGGATGGATTGTCCTGGGATTTAATTTTTTTTATATTATTGTACGGTTGAAAAATTACAACATTGCTTTTTTGTAACGAGAGATTAGAAACGGAAATGTGCTCTTGTAGAAAAAACTATAATATATAATAGTGTATATTAAGTATCAAAGGCGTAGTTATTGATTTTCAACGAGTGGGCGATTTGCGAGCGGAGCGACGTGTAATGTTTGAAACGAATAAAGATGCATTCTTTTCGTTAATGTCATACATATTTACAAATTTTAATAAACTGACTCGTTTCTTGTATAAAATTAAGTGTTTTTGTTTCGAAAATGGAAGTAGTTATTTCGGTGTTTTAAAAATTTTTATTTTTTATATCCTTTGAAATGGATTTTATTTGTATTTTAATAAATACGCTTTTCTTTCGTGCTATCTGTTTTATGGTTGATCCACACTATTATTTACCACGGGTCAATCCTTAAGGGTAATGCCATAATTGGCAGATTATGGTCACATGCCATTTTGACCTGTCGTTACCGTATAATGTCAACTTTTACGTACCTGGTGTTCACTTTAAACGCATTAAAAATGTACATCTAAAATACGTTTTACGTTAAATTCACAATTAAATTTTAGAACTATGGGAATCAAGTTTATCCAAGTATATGCATCACGCGATATTAACAATGGCTTATATATATATATATTTCATCTTAAAAGGCCTTAAAAACGAGGTCAACGATAAACAACGTGCACATATAGCCCCTTCCTGATGTTCCAGGAAATTTGTAAACTGGTTTGAAAATGTCGTGCCCCATAGTCTACCCGTGAAAATGCTTTTCTTTTACTTTCTTAAGGCGATTAGCTGTACGGGTGGATCACCCGGTATGCAAGTACCTGGCGGACAGGTATACTTGTTGTTTGCCAAGTACGCGTATATATCCGCAACAATATTGTTGCATACTAGGTATACACGTATCGATGAAGAACAACAATAAGTTTTTGTTGTGGAAAACGTTTCCCGTGTTTGTTTTTTCATCAATAACATTTCACAGAAATAAGCGGAAAATAAAGGCGCAGGGTAAAACGGTGTAAATTTCATTGGAAATTTGAACATTTCTGGTTAAATATTTTGAGCCAAGCCAAAAGTTAATCTTGTTCATTTTAATACCAATTGTTCGAAACACCGATTCAGCATTCGCCAGTGATTATCTTGCGAAAAACAATGAATCCGCCGGAAGAATAGAGAGAGCGACACGTCGAATTTAGCCGTTCCTGGAATTGGTAGTTTTGTAGAAAAGTAAAGCCAGCATAATTTCGAAGCCGGGCATTCGGAGAAAACCCTCGGTCGGCAAAATCGTTAAAGCGAGAGATCGTTTGTCCAACGTTTCTCTGGCTCGTCTTGCATCAATGGCCGCCGGCCACGGCCGGCAGCTGTTCCTTCCTTCCTGCCTCTTCTGCTTTCATGGCGTATACGTGCGTGTGTATGCGTATTAACGTCGGTAGAGGAAATTACGTCCAACGACTGGACATTTTTCGAATACTTCCAAATTACGGTTGCGACATTTTCCGATTCCGTAAATTGATTCCGCTTCATCGCGGTTGGATGAGTATTCCTTTTTTTGTTGAACTAAGTGGATTTTCATTTTTGGAAATTGTTTTCATAGCGGTGAAATTCATCACGGCTTGATTGATTTTTGTAAAAGGTGTCGGGGAAACAAGTGTTTTTTCTTTTTCTTTTCAAGTAACGGATGGCACGTTAAAGTGGAAAAAAAAGTAGAAAGGAATACATTTTATGTTTTTTTTTTCTTCTGATTTAATAGCGGTATGAAAATGACCGCGTTTTGTAAGATTTTGTTGTTGTTGTTAATCACTTTTTATTTAAAAACCATGAAAAAATTAACAAAGAAATTAAAAGTATTAAAAATAATTTTTAAATTTATAAATTTAATAATTTATAGAGGTCAAAATTAATTAAAATTGAACGGTGAATTATTGTAGGAATTAATTTAAAAAATAAAAGAATTTTCTTTTTATAATTCAACTATATAATGTTTATCATTTTTTTGTAACGGTAATAAAGAAAAGTCGAATAATGAATAAGTGATTTAAAATACATTATTTAAAAATGAAACAAAAAGAAAAATAGTTAATTTGTTATTTATTAGAATAGAAATACTGAAATGTTAGAAAAAAATATTGTTAAATACCTTTTCCATTTTTTACTATAGTTTCATTATAATTTGTCGAAATGCTGCATCTCGATTTGAAAAAGTGTAAAATACATTTCAAGATATGTGAATTAATTCATTGAGAAATTTGAATAAATGGAAACAATCGTTTTCGTCCGAAATTAATTCATGTATAAAAATCAGAATGCCTATTTCGGAATCGAATTATGTCGAGGTCATTTATTTGTAACAAAAAAAAAACTAATTAGTTGTATCTAAAAGCTATATATTACACGATATAACGTTGAACTGAACCACTTGTTTATTGATAACTGTCGTGATCACGTAACGAAAGTTATTGATGACGTTCAAACGTTTTATCGGCGTCAGCTTCAATTGTTATATCGTATTGTTTACAAAATTAATACATTATACATATATTAATTTTGCAAACGGAAGAATGTAATGTTATTTATAAAAAATAAAAAAAAATTAATTTCAAAAATTTATACGATTCAATTCCGTAACGTGAGCTAAGTAAATGTCGAGTAACCGTAATAACCGTAAAATTTAAAACTTGATTGCTTCAAGTATAATTCGTACTTCCAATAAACTGCAGATAGCATTAATGTTTTCGAGTGTGTGCGAGCGTGTATATGCCGTCATCCCTGTCGAACGCACCTGACGTAATCAGCCTTAAACGGCATTCCGAACGCGCGCATGGAGAAGAAAGATTTAAAGGAACCGCTCGCGTATATGGCAATGTCGCGAAATATACATACATATACATATTTTTTGGCATGTTTTTTTTTCTTTTTTTCTTTACTTTTTCTTCCTCGCTATCTCGTTACCCATGTCACTCTATATATAGTGTTGACATTGGGTGAGTCATGTACAGCGTAATGTATTTCCCCGGCTCGATGGAACTCGCCGGTCTGCGCCTTGCTTTTATACAAGATCGTGGGAGGACGCGGAGGCAGCCCGAGGTGACTGTTGTACGCTGCCATCTCGGTTTTACTATGTATACGAGGGAAAAGGACATATTGATAAATAAATAAAGGGAGAGAGAGAGAGAGAGAGAGAGAGCCGCTGGCGATGAACTTATATGGATATCCGTTGTTAATTCACCTCGCCTTTCCTTATACGAGATACCGATCCGTGAGCAACTTGGCCATGCTGTAATCTCTCTCTCTCTCTCTCTCTCGTTGTCCTTATCTTTTTATCTTTATCTTTCTCACGGGCCTCGCCCAGTTTCGTTTTGTTTTGCCTTACCTTCTCACCGTACGCACATATATATATATATATACAGGTTCATCAGAAGCGTAAGGCGGGATGCGCGCATGCGTACCGAAAAGACTATTGACAATCTTTGAACATTTGTGGATGCGAAGATTATTTAACGCTTTTAATGACTCGCGCGACGAATCTTTTGGGGTTGCGGGGGTGAAATTTGCACACGTGTATGCATTTTCATTTTAAAACTATTTTAAAAATATAAAGATGAAAGCAGGTGCCATTTTTTTAACGTGAATGAGACAAATTTAGGAAAATGTATCGCATTTCCTTTTCTTTTCTTTATTGTTGTATTAAAATAAAATGAGATACAAATTTTAAAGTGTGTGCAAAATGCATACTTTATTAAACAGCTGTTTTCACGATCAATGAATTTGTTTCTTTAATGGAATGGTTTAATAGGTCGAAAAGATTAAACAAAATAAAATCTGTTTTTTTTTTCAAAAGGTAGACTAAACTGGTGAACATTTCCTTGTAAACATAAGTATGATATCTTTTTTTTTTTTTTTTTATTTTCTGTTTTTTCAGGAAGACTTCAGTTGTACAGCTAAAAAGTTGATCGGAAATAAAAATTAAAATTAAATAAAAGTAAAAAACGTAAATCGTTTCAAATAAAAATTGTCGGCAATTACTTTATTAGAGAGAAAAAAAGTAAAACTCGTTAGCCTCAAATATTTCATTTGCCTTAATAAGGTAATTAATTAAATGAAGGAATAATTTGAAATGTGTACATTAGAGAAATTGTCTAATATAAGAAACGAGATTGAAAGATTAATCGTTCCTTTTATTTATACAAACTTTGAATAATGGAATAAAAATTGTACCGATAAATTGCATCTTGTAAACATTGGCGATTAAATTTAATTATAAACGAATAGGTGTCATTCGTTGCAACGTTAAGATTTTTACGCGCACGAATCGTACAGGATGATGCACGTCAGATGAAATGATAAATATCTCTAACCACTGCAGTGATAGAATTATAAAAAACAAATTAAAGCGCTTCAATTAATATTGTTTAAGGAGCAAACGTTTTTTTTTTCTTTGCCTAATTATTTACTCCAATTAATTTCAATTAAAAACGATTCTCACGCGGAACTCGGTATGAAATAGGACTACTAGGGGGAAAAACTGTTGAAATCGAAATGAAAAATGGCTCTGATTTCTCGGCATCCGTCGGTTTTGACGTCACTTCCGGCCCCTGATGCCTCGAGGATTCCGGAAGGGAAGGGGGGAGGGGGTGGTCTCGCTGCCGCGTATATAGCGAGAGTAATTTAATTCGGCCCTATTCGCGATCGAGGAGGCACGTTCCCGTTGCTGCTGCTGCTGCTGTTCGGAAAGTAAGTTAGCAACAGCGGCGCTCGTGCGTGGCCGAACGCATGGAAAAGAAGGAGGAAAAACGAGCACGACGTTAATTAGTCTCAATTGGCACTGGAGCGATCCGTCGGTTGGTGGTATGGGCGAAAGAAGCGCGATTCTTTTCGAGAAAAGTGCGCGAATCGATGGAATGCACGCGATCAGAAACTCGCCCTAAAAAGCGATTTTAAATAGAGCGAGCGCGAATTCGAAACGAGCGAGTTAATTAAGACGAGTCTAGTCACGGGGGAGAAGAAGGTGCCTAGGGCGCAAAAGCGGCTTTTTTTTTGTTTTCAATGCTTTAATTGATCAATTTTGAACTCAGTCTAACGAATACACACGCAACACCCAATAATAAGTCGACGCAAGCAATAATAACCGATGATCATTTTCTATTTTCAGTTTTGGGAAATAATCAGTGACGAGCATGGCATCGACCCGACCGGCGCGTACCATGGCGACAGCGACTTGCAGCTGGAGAGAATCAACGTTTACTACAACGAGGCCTCCGGCGGAAAATATGTACCCCGGGCGATCCTCGTCGACTTGGAGCCCGGCACCATGGATTCCGTGAGATCGGGACCTTTCGGTCAGATCTTCCGACCGGACAACTTCGTCTTCGGGCAGAGCGGTGCCGGCAACAATTGGGCCAAGGGCCATTACACCGAGGGTGCCGAGCTCGTCGACTCCGTCCTCGACGTGGTCAGGAAAGAGGCCGAGAGCTGCGACTGCCTCCAGGGATTCCAGCTGACTCACTCGCTCGGTGGCGGTACCGGATCCGGCATGGGTACACTCTTGATCTCCAAGATCCGTGAGGAGTATCCCGACAGAATCATGAACACCTACTCGGTCGTACCGTCGCCCAAGGTCTCGGACACGGTCGTCGAGCCTTACAACGCCACCCTCTCTGTCCATCAACTCGTAGAAAACACTGACGAAACGTACTGCATTGACAATGAAGCACTTTACGACATTTGCTTCAGAACACTTAAACTCTCGACACCGACTTACGGCGACCTGAACCACCTCGTCTCCCTCACAATGTCCGGAGTGACGACCTGCCTGAGGTTCCCCGGTCAGCTGAACGCTGATCTCCGAAAACTGGCGGTAAATATGGTACCTTTCCCCAGGTTGCATTTCTTCATGCCCGGATTTGCACCATTGACGTCGCGCGGCAGCCAACAGTACAGAGCCCTCTCCGTGCCAGAGCTCACCCAGCAGATGTTCGACGCCAAGAACATGATGGCCGCCTGCGATCCGCGACACGGACGATACCTGACGGTAGCAGCCATCTTCCGTGGTAGGATGTCGATGAAGGAGGTCGACGAGCAGATGCTCAACATCCAGAACAAGAACAGCTCGTACTTCGTCGAATGGATCCCGAACAACGTCAAGACGGCCGTGTGCGACATCCCGCCACGAGGTCTCAAGAGCCATCCAGGAATTGTTCAAGAGGATCTCAGAACAGTTCACCGCCATGTTCAGGCGAAAGGCTTTCCTTCATTGGTACACCGGCGAGGGTATGGACGAGATGGAATTCACCGAGGCCGAGTCGAACATGAACGATCTGGTTTCGGAATATCAGCAGTACCAGGAGGCTACCGCCGACGAGGATGCCGAGTTCGACGAGGAGCAGGAGCATGAGATCGACGAAAACTAGATCGACACTCTTAGACTGTATATCTCTTTTTAAGTTTTGAAAACGTGCGGGAAAGGCGAATTTCAACCGACGGAGGAGCTGACGCAGTCGCTCTTTCGCCATGTGGCAATCGTCTTTTTTTCTGTTTTTAAATACCTTCTTTTCCATTTGAACTTTATACACGAAACTGAGAAATGTACTTGATCAAATAAATTCCATTTCGAATAAAAAGGTACATTTCTTTAAAATACGTAAGTGCTTGTTCAAACGATATACATATATACATCATCCATCATAGGTTCCTTGTCGTGGGTGCGCGAGGAAGGCGCGTTGCATCATCACACTTCCTCTCGCACTGACTATCGGCAAAAAGTATGCGGGGGTTTTTTAACTTTTCTTTTTTCTTTTTTTCTTTTTTAACGAGCGAGAGTGATAATCGGGAGAGAGTTGGTCGGGGGTTGGACACGATTTGCGTTATTCGTCGCATGCTGCTGCTGCTGCTGTTGTCATTATCGACGCGTTGGGTGTTCGGTTTGAAATGCTTTCCGCTAGATGTCCGTGCGGTGCGCGTTCTTTTCTGCTTTCACCGAAAGATTTCGAGGGCCTCGGTTTGCTGATGCGCCCCTCATCGTTTCAAATTGAATTTCTTCGCTAAACAATATTTTATATCTCAATAACGAAATGTAATCCTGTTCATTGTACTATTAGAAGATTGTTTACGGCATTAAAAACTTCTTTACGGCATTCAAACGGCGTTTTTATTTCCAAGGCGAATCTTCAAACGTGCGATTTTAAAGCAATGTGATGTTATACGACGATATGCTGGAGAACGATGAAATGTGCTTGAAAGAAAACGTGCTTTTGATACATTGCAAATAAAGGGCAGATTAATCGATGAGTAAAAGTCTGCTTTGTCGGTGTGAAATTGAATTTTGGAGTACGATTTGCCAGGACCGCTTTAAATGCATGGTTGGGTTGTGTATCCGTAAGACGGTATGAAAAATAATTGACTCGTGTTTTATGCATGTTTTTGAAGATATCTGGTGTTCAGATCTAATAAAAGTGCAAAACTATGGAAGAAAACGTTAAATTTGATCATTCTTATGCTTGTAGAATTATAAAAAAATTGATTTTCATGTGGCAATCGGCAAAACTTGGTAGGATAATGAGAAACTACTAATTAAGAGCTTGATGATATATTTGCGACAGCATATCTCGCTGTGAATTCCTCAACTTCTGCTTTGTCGAATACATTACACAGCATAATGAAATAAGATCGATTAGTAATGTACTTCCATGTGTCGGGCAGAGAAGATCCTGTTACAGAAATAGTAATAAGTTTACGATACAACAGTCAATGTTTGTAATAGATTAATCCGACGTGTTAGATTATATCTGCATATTTGTAATACTTTGCAAAGGTGTACGAGGTGAAGTTAGGAAAATATCTTTACTCCAAATTGAAGAATATGTATATGCAGATGAAATGATATTTGAAAATTCGTTTTTGATGAGGATTTGAGAATTGTTAAATTGTAATGCACTTTTCGAGAATGAAACAATACGAGCAAACTTATTGCATGTGAGCGATAATAAAACCAAGTCAAATATTTAACTGATTTAATTTCAACTTATAAACATTTTGAAAATTAAGTCGAGTTGAGAGGGATATATTGATCAACTTGACATTTGACAATTATGCAAATCTGAAGAGAAACGAATAAAAAATTTGAGCAATATTAGAACATATTAATATTGCAATCGATAATTATGAATCACAGAATTTAACGGTATTAAGAAATTTTACTTGAAAATATTTCAAATAATCTAGATTGTATCAATTATAACGAAGAGGTAAAAAGCATTTATATTTGATCTGATTCGATTTTGTACGCAACCAGTATTAAGGGGGGTTTCAAGTAGAACAGTAATTCTACGTAACATTTACCATTTCTATCACATTTCCAAGCTCAAATTTTGATAAGGCGTTTCAATCATTTTTAATTTACATTGTTTTTTGGTAGCAAGGTAGGTCGGTAACTGTTGTACTTTAATCTAAAGTAGAACTTTTCCCGACACTTTTTGTCGAAATTCATTTCCAATAGATCGCTTTTTATGACAATACAGTTTTAGGCAGTAGATATCGCGAAAAAACGTTTTGGTACTGTGATTCTGGGGATGCTAAAACATATACCGGACTCGATCTATAATTGCAACGAGCAAGAAAAAATCGGAACTTTTGGAAAAATATGCTGACCATATTTCGCATTTTGTGGTTCTGTTCCGTTTTTTTCGAAATAAATGCTTAAAGTTTGGATTCATTATATCATACACGTTATTTATATGTTTAGGGTAGTATAAATGACATTATTGACTGACTGACTTTAGATGCTCTTTTATTGTTAAATTTTATATTTTCACGTTCACAGCGTTATTACGCGCATTTGTGTCATATTACGGTTATACTTATTATTGGCATTTCAACAGTTAATTAAACTCGGCCTTTCCCCATTGAAAAATCCCATATATTTGTTGGAATAAAAAACAAATCGTGTGATATTTTTTTATTTCTATCACAATAAAACATGCGTTTCTTTGTTGTTTAAAATTGTCTAAAAGATAATATCCTAGAATTTTTTTGATTAGAAAAAACAACATGATGTGGGATTTTACGTCAAATGGTATTTTTGGTTTCGTCGAGTAATTATGCCTTGAATAATTGATAAGGATGAAAAATTCAACTTTTTTATAAGATCTTTAAAAAATGGCAGCTATATAGATATATGGCACTACTCGTCATTCACTTATAGATCTCACGCAATGAATAATAACAAACTTTTTGATTACAAAAAACATTTTTGGTATGTGGGATTTCACGTCAGATTCCCACATGGGATCCTGTATGGGAATTTTCAGTAGGGGTGCAGGTCAAATTTTGTAAAGATCAATGTTTCTACGAGTTAACACTCCTAATTTTTATGTTCTTAATGTTCAGATTTATGAGCGTCCAAAAGTATCCTAAACATTACTAAGGTTCATAATTCCTAAAGTTAATTTTCATATCAATTAAAAACTTCTAAACGCTACAAATATACGAAAGTCATTACCCCTAACGACGAAGTTAGGAATGGTCAAAATTCCTAACATCGAAATTCCTAATATTACTTGAGATGTTCCACAGATGGTACCACTTTATATGTCTATGTAATTTCGACCTTAGGAATTTTCACCATTTGTAACTTCGGCGTTAGGGGTTTTGGCCTTTCGTATTTTAAGCCTTTAGAATCTTTGGTCGTTATGAAATTTATCTTCAGGATTTATGAACCTTAGTCATTTTTGCATTGGGATAATTGCTCCATCATTAATCTGAACACATAAAAATTAGGAGTTTTTACGGGTAGGAACATCGATCTTTAGGAAATTTGACCTCTGCACCCTTCATCAGTAGGGTTGTTAAATTTCGAATATATTTTATTTTCTATATAAGGTATTGGATGAGATACTTATTGTATATATACTTATTTTTCAACAACAATAGGTGTATATTAAAATCCATTATATGCTCGTATTCTCGAGACAGCATATGCGCCACTTCATTCTATACTTATTTCATTAATTTGTACAAGAGGAGTCAACAACGTTCGAATTTAATTATAATTAAAATTTTATCTCTGCTTATTAGTTGAATAATGAAGAATCCCAAAAAAGGAACACGATCAAGGAGTACATCATTTGAGCGACACCGCTCAAAAAGAGACTGTCGCATACGGGAGTCCGACTGCAGGACTGTTTATCAGACGCTGGTATATTTTCCTAACGGAATGTCCATACCTCTGCCTGTGATATACTCCCTCTCCCGGTCCATCCTCCGTCTTAGAACCGGCTGTGAACCATACGTCCAATTCGGAGGTTTGGTTATCTTGTATCACCTCTGTCAGTAGTCTTCGCAGTCCACCAAGCTCACATGGTACCTGTTCTGTTAAACATGTACCGTTTCTGCTCGATACCATACTCGTTATCCTGTTATCCACCAAGCTTCTGATGGGCAACCTAGTATGTTTCGTACGTCCATCCCGGCCATGGAATTTTCTCACTCTTTTTGCTGACCCGATGGTCGCTTATCCCCTCAGTGTTAAATGCTGGAGTTCTACACCCGCAGTAATGCACCTAGTGCTGCTGTGGGTGTATAGTACTCATTGCTCCCGTTATACATCTGAGCACGAGACCCCTAACATTCTCCAATTCTCTTTGGGCTTCCGCTCTCTCTTTCTGACCTTGGCCACCAGACCAATGCCATATACATGAGCCTTATTGACTTAATTAATTATGTAAATCCACATGAATGTTTCGGGCCTTAAGCCCCACGAGCTACAGTAAACGAAAAAGGATTGAATGTTCAAAATTTGGATTAAGAAGGATTAAGAATGATTAAGATGGATTCATTTTACATACCAATGAATACTTCCCAATCCTTTTTAATCCAAAATTTGACCTCTCAATACTTTTTCGTTTACTGGGCACCGCCCTCATGCTCTGCCAGAGGGCTAACGTGGCCGCTCTTTTACACTGTCTTTCCAGTTGCTCCTTCCAGTTTAACTTACTGTCCAGAACCACACCTGGTTACTTCGCACTGTTCGTGAACTTCAGTTTCACTCCTTCATATTCCGAATTGCACGTTGCATCCCATTTGTACTTCCTGGTCAAAACTACCACTTCAGACTTTGCTGGGTTTACCGAGAGCAATTTCTCTTTACACCACACATTTACCTTATCCAGGGCTCCTTGCATCAAATCCTTAAGGGATTCGAAGAAAGGGCCCCGTATTATTATTGTTATATCGTCCGCATAACCTACCACCTGAAATCCCATGGACGTCAGGCAATGGAGTAGCGAGTCCATCACTAGGATCACTAGGCACCACAGAATGGGGGATAAAACTCCCCCAACATTTGAACTGGAAAAAAGTAATTTTTAACCGATTAAAAGTTCAGAAAACGAATTGACGGAACAAATACTGAATACATGTCAACCCGTTTACTGAGACGTATCGTTTGTTCCGTCAATTCATTTTCTGAACTTTCAATCCGTTTTCGTTTACTGGGTATAAAAATGAATTTATGTTTTGGATCAATTGAATGTTAGTATAATACCTATATTAAGTTTTATTTTCTATTTTTATTTATTATTTATTTAATATTTAAAGCACTCCATTGGTCGACTAATATATATTTCTCCTAGACATTGCATATACGATACAAGGAAATGTGCAGATTGGTTTGTGTTTGGATGCTATAAACATTATATTTATGTTATTCTAAGCAATTTTCAAAAATGCTTTCGGATATACTTTTGAGTTATTCTTTCGTTTGAAAATAAGTCAAAATGTTTACAGAAAACTAAAGGTATACACGTAACTAATGTATACAACGTGCATGTTTGGACAAGCATCATACATTTAAATTATTGACAACAACACGTTTGTTTACATCTGTATAGAGTCGGAACGTTAGACGCGAATTTTGTATTAAGCACTGTTTATATGTAAGCTGTCACTGTTTAATTATTTATTAGTTAGTTTAGTTTCAAATCGAACGACAACCCAGCAAGGTATAGAATTATACATAAAGTAACTTGAGGTATAACGGTTTTGCGGGAGTAGTTGTAAATTCGAAAA
>JAPYZR010000556.1:0-30488 GCA_030522945.1 Trichopria nigra | reverse complement strand
TTTAGATAACTTTTGTAGATAATTTTTGGACAGTTTCTGTCCAGTTTTTGGCTACAAATATTCCTAATATTTAAAACTAATAGGCTAATCATTTTTTGTACAGTTTTTAACCCAGAATTTGGCTAATATGTGGATTTTTGATAAAAAACCTAAAAATATTCTACACTTTTTACCCATTTTCTATCCAGTTTTTATTCATTATGTGCATTATGTGCATATATTTAAATAATTTTATTGTACAGTAATTAGACACGATATTTTTGTACATATTTTGAATAATTTTACTCAACAATTATTAGGCAAGATTATTAGCCAAAGCTGTGGACAGTTTAATTACATTATTTTGTGCAATATATTTAGATAGTTTTGTAACAAAAAACTAGTTTGCTTATTTGTGTCTAGTTATTGTCTAGTTTGTGGGCATTTTTGCTGTACACAGTTTTAAAAACCACTTAACATAGCCAGAAAATGGACTGTATCCAATAAAACTGGACAGAATTTCTACCAGGGTCATTGCAGAACAGTTACGTCAAATGCTGTTATCGTCGTGAAGTGTCTGAGACGATAATATATCCTAGATGATGAAGTGTCCTAGACGATAAAATGGGAGACGATGAAACGTTTTGGATACCCACTTTATGCACTGAAAACGGACGTCGAAAGTTTTTTTTTTTGTTAATTTTAACACATATTGTATGAAAAATCTCTTGCATTTATATCATAATTTTGTATAAATGCGGGGTTAATGCTTTTACTTATTATCTTTTTAGTTGGTGATTTTGCTCTATATATCTGCATGCTGAAAATTATTCGCCGCAAGTGTTCTAACGCGATACTGGGTTCGTAATTCATTAATTGTATTACTTCAACATCATAATTATACCGGGTAATTACTTAGATAGCAAATAATTAATATTCAAATATGAATTTCTGTAATTGTTGTAATAAAGATGACTATAGATTAATTATATATATTGACTTCATGAAAACAATAATCGTTTAATTATTAACGTGGCTCGCGATTCACACAGAGGAGGCGTCGGAGCATACCCGAAACGCGCGGGTGGAACGTGTAAAAATAAAAACAATATAATAAAATACACGATCACGATAGAGTGTATATCGTTTAGTGAGATTTTACCGTGCCGACGCTTCCGAATTGAAAAATACACCGGTGTTTTTGTGCTGTTATCTTTATGTTTTGCGCACGCTCCATCGAGCATGATAATATGTAAATTGGGACGTTCTCGATTTGGATTTTTAAATACATTCGTAGATATATATATATATATATATATATGTGTGTGTGTGTGTGTGTGTGTGTGTATGTGTATGATATGCCCGATGTCCCCTCGGCGGAAATTGCGGAATCGTAAGCAATAACGATGGCCCGGAAATGAAAGCAAACTTTTATTTAAAAATCCGGTGGACGGATATTCAGTCAGGCAAATTTAATTGATATCCCCCACAATACGGTCGTTAACGTTGGGAATGTAAAGTATACAACAGAGAAAATAATATTGAATTTTATTAAAAGGGACGAAGTATATTACATATGTGATATAATCATTGATATTCATCATCGTGGAATTTCTTTTTCTTCTTGCGCATTTTGTTTTCCCTTTTATCAGTGATTTGTAAATAAACACGACGCAAAACATTTCTTGTGGGATTCGCATGAAAAACATACATATTCTGAATATTTGTTCGATGTAAATTGCAAATACACGGAAATTCATATAGTCGCGTTTCAAAACAAGAACAAACTCAAAACAAAGAAAAAAAGGGAACTGAAACTGTTTCATCGAATGCCGTATGTTGTGTCATTTATTGTTGACATAATTTGATTTTAAAAGCAGTATTATATAAATAATGGTAAATTGTGGAAGTTATAATGTATAATTTCAGATGAAACATTCCATACAATAGTTTAAGATTTGTATGAATTATATAAATTTGGCATCTAAAAATTGGATGCGACAACTCGTATTGATCTTAATTGAAGTATTCATTCTTCAAACAATACGGGCACGTAACACATATCTATACATGAAAAACGAGTACAAAAAACTATATGAATACCTTGAAACGTGAATATATGATAAAGTCGATCTTTTTTTTTATTTTCAAGATGATTACTACAATTCCCCTGTCTAGAAAAGTTCAAAGTTGGCCTTTTCAATCGAATCAATTTTAAACACTATCGGTTAAGCAATTTCCGGTTGCGCGCATTCAGAAGAAAGCTATACACAATGCGGCTATGACGTTGAAAGCTTCCAATACATCTTCTACCTTAATTGATATAAAAAGGAATCAAAAAGTATTGAAAGCATGAGACAAATATCGTTCGGCAATTCAATTATATTGAAAAAGGAAAAAATTAAATGGCCCTTGCAAAGAAAAAACTTCAAGACTGAAACTTCAGGATGTCACTGGATGTTTCGACTCCGTCGCCAAAATAAGCAAAATCTCTCACGGTCGGTCGTTATATATGAATATGTTGTAATTTCCATGATTGCAAATGCAAAGCTCAACATAGAAATACAGAATTATCACCAGAGACCAACTTTCAACTTTGAATATATACATTTAGTCATATATTTAGTTTTAAGTTCTGCTGAAAGTTTCGTTTTTGAAGAGCACTTTTTTTCGCGTTCTTTTTTGTTCTGCAGCGCCACTACGGTGTTTTCTCGTATAGAAATATTAAAATTCATTTCGCTTCTTGTTAAATTATGCTTCGTTTATTTGCCATTTTAAACTTTTACTATGAATACCGTGAAAATAAAGTTGTCCCGCGTATACAAGAAACTGGCTAGAATTGCAAATGTAGATTAAAATGAGTATAGAAACAAAATTGATAAGGATCGAAAGAATGAAATTAGTGTAAAATTTTTAATTATGTGGATTGACAAAATGGACGTGTAGAGGTTGAAAAATCTTAGCGGAAAAATTAAGTAACGAAATGAAAAAGCAAAGTTTATTACGATGTCTTTAAACAAGAATTCATTCATTTAAAAATACAGAAAATAAAGGTCTGTAAAGGGCCACAAAAAATAAATAAGAACCATAAAAATTAATAAACAAAGAAATAGACTTTAAATAATTTTAATAAACTATATTAAATCGAAAAGAACTTCGGTCTATTAAAACCTATTATTGAACATATATAAATAATTATATAATTCCGCACTATTTTATTTTATTTTATTACTTTTGTGAATAATGTGCTTGGAATTATTTACGAGAAATATTTTTTCGTAAGCTAAACAGTATTTGAATTTTTTTTTTTTTCTTCAGACGACATAAAGTTGTCTTTCTCTAGTCGACTGAAGTCAACTCTCTACAGTCATTTTGAAGTGAACTGTAGTCGACTTTTTCAGTCTAGTTAACAGTTGATTTTACTCAGTCGACATAAAGTCAACTTTTTGCAGTCGACTCGCCGTCGAAATTCTTCAGGCTAATTAACAGTCGACTTTCATCAGTCGACATAAAGTCGACTACAGTGGACTTATATAGTCAATCGGTGGTTGTATGAATATTACATCGATATATTCTGAAAATTGATTCAAAGTCCTGAAGTTGATCATTGCAAAACAAAATTACACTTTGTGTGTTTTCATAAAATATCCACTTTTCAGCAATGGACCCAAAAATGGAATATAAATGCAGCTCACAAATGAAAAATCGATATAAAAAATGCGCGTCTGTATTTGCATTTTTCCTTATCTTACGATTAGTTATTGGGATATATCTTACGTAAAATGCGAAAGGTTCAAAAACATTATCTTAAAAAACTTTAATCTTGCACATTTTTTGCTGAAAAATTGACAATTCATAAATTGCGATGTTCCTGATTTACAACAAAATAATATGCAAAATTTCAAAACTACCCACGAAATTTAATGATGGCTGCTTCAAATCAGACTGAATTATATAAACAGTATGTAATTATATACGACTAATCAAAATGAAGTCTGGTTTCAGAAGTCGAGTATAAATAAATATTTTTAATTAGACCTCATGATGATACTTGATTTCCTAAAGGATTTTTGTTTCTTATTTTAAGACGGATGCGCAGTAAGTTTATGCAATAGTTGCACAATTGTATCATTTTGTCATTTCATATTTTATTAGTTTCCAGGAATTATCAGGAGAAAACGAATTTAACGTCGATAAAAAAAGCATTTCTAACTGTATCGATAAAAATGTACTCGACAAAAATTTTGACGAATTGCAGAAAGAAATGAAATTCCGCAAATGCGTACAAATTCGATGGCAAAAATAAATTGTATCTTTGATTTAATTAATTTTAGATATATGCCATAATAGATTCGATGAATCCGAGGCAAATAAATTGACAATGATTGAATAATTAAAGTCTGATGGACTATAGAAAATTAAATGAAAATTTCCAAAGCCAATCGATCAAAATATGCGCAACAACGATAAATGTCGACAATTAACGAAATCTAATCTGAAAGCTGAACAAATGGTTAAAAGTCGACAAATGCACGTGGAAAATATTGGCAGAAATAGACGAAAGCAGACGAAACGGAATAAATAAAACAGACCAGGGATATATTTAAATCAATTAAAAAAAAAATGTAATAGAATACAGTCTTATTAAATTATCTAACGTGAGGTAAAGTTGAGTTTTACTAATTTTTTTAAATATTTTTTTATTTGGGTGAAAATAGGTATAGGTAGTACTCAAAATACTCAATGCATGGAGTAAAATCATTTATACACTTTGAATTTCTAATTAATTTCCTAATAACATAATTAACATTTCTAAAGTCATCATAGAGCTGCACGCATCGATTTAAAACGAGTCTCAAAATAAGATCACATTTGAAGTATATGTCTTATCGAACATTTTTATATCATGTAATTTTGTGTAATCGCATTTGAAAGGCATCAATCCCAACATTATTTTGAAGCTATAAATCTATGCAATTTTCTTATTCGTATAAAACAGTCTCCGATTTGTTAGCCTCTATACGAAAATTTATTTGACCTGAAAGGCTTTCACGTGTAACTTCTGCTGCGCTCGACTTGACATAGATTTCCGGAATTTACTATCGTACGGGACAAATGTAACTTTCGGTTTGTAAGAATTCTGCCGACGTTCATGTAAGTTTCAAACTTTTGGAGCCGTCATTCCCTGGAATGGTACTGAAAAAGAAAAACTTACGACTCTTTGAAAATTTCTGATGCATGGATACAAGTAATGTATCGAAGAAGGCGAGAATTCGCTATTATCTCCGTATATAATCGTAAAATGTATATATATAATATGCATACATTTTAACGTTTAATTTTTCAGAATATGTCGCAGGTCCTCGGCGGCGGAATAGCTATTTAAATAATTTAAAAAGTGTAAGCGGTCAAGTCGTTTATGAATCCATTACATATAGCTCACGTGGACTCATTAGCAAAATGTTCGTTCAATTTTTAAACGGTTAATACCGTATAACTCTGCGTTTCTCGGGGACGCATTCGCGCCAGATGGAAAGTTGGCGTTAATTCGAGTCCGATAAATTTTTTACTCTCCAGGGGAAAAAAGCTTCCATATAGGATATATCCAGGATAAAATGCTTATAGTTTTTTGACGGGCCACATTTGAACCAACCATCCTATATACATATATAGCAGAGTTAATTTGAATATCACTGTATTCTTCCGAATTTTCTGCTCCACAATTCGAAAAAGTGGAATTTCATTTGTCGCGTTAGCAATGCTATACATCACTGACGCATTTTACGTAATTTGTTGTCAAGTCAACGCGTTTAAAACCAATAAGTTTTGCATCATCTTGCAAATGTTTAAATAATGAATCGATGTAATAACGGTAATTGAGATTGAATTTTCTAATCATGCCTACACCTGTTTATTGTTTGTTAAGGCTTGAAAATACAAAATAACCTTAATTATACAATGTTAATAGATAAAAGTTATGATATTTTCAAGATAGCCTGGTTAAAAGTAAAAAAGTTACGCAAAAGTGTTATTAAATTAAGTTACAACCCGAGAGGACGCACAATAATGACAATAATGTAACATATACGTAACAGTTACGTAACAGTTACCTAACAAGTAACATTTAATGTTTTATTTTATTATTATCATTTTTTTAAATTTATCAACAAGTATATAACTTTAAGACATACTTGAAGAAATATGTGTCGTTGATGTATCCAAAGAAGGGAACGGTGTAAGTCAACATCCAAATGTTTCCGCCTCCGCAGTCGTAGTATGGTTTCGACCACTTGCCGTCATCGTACTTCACCGTCAAAATTTCATCTTCCACACGCTCGGTTAGCACGCTGTCGTTGTATGTATACGAATGGTAACCTAAACATAAAATTGAAAACACAAATAAATATCTAAACTCATTTACATCGATAAATTTGTTGGTTTTTAAAGTTTAGAAATGTTTCAATTATAAAGTTGATTAAAAATGACCCCTCCCCTCCCTCCCTACTCGTAGGGGAGAGTAAGGGGTACTTCGTCCGAAACCGTGTTTTTGATTCGCGAGAGAGGTAACGTTAATCTCACACGTTTGAATTTACGTTCGTAATTTCGAGCATAATGCAGAGAATTTATTCAGTATTCATCATTCATACGCACTTGTCATTATACATGACAATAAATCACACTTATCCCCCCCCTCAATAACTTTCGTTAATCAAAGTACATACTCGAAAACCGAAAGTTCCTGAATTTATGGCACGCAAGTTTTGTAAGAGTATATATATATATGTAACGTTGGATGTGAATTAAGTCGCTCCACAAAATTTAATTTCAGGTGCAATGAATGGAGCCATTAAAGCTGTTCGCAGCAAACAACGAAACAAAAATAAAAATCGAAACGGGTCACGCAATAACGGAGACCGAGTTAAGGAGCAGACGAAGTAACGAAACATACACGTGTTTCTGTATACGTTTATTTTTTTTACGATATTCGCCCTTAGGAGCCGCAGGTGCGTCAAATGATCGAACTTGCTGGCTTTACGAGGCATTCCTATTGTTATTCACGAGACCATTACAGCGCAGGAGGTGCGTGTACATCGATCTCTCCGGGCTTATATATACGTATATATAAACAGTATAAACACCCTCGTAAATCGATGGGGGAAAAATATATTTTATCTTCATGGAGGGCACTGACTATATAATGCCCATATATATCCCCCCCAACCCCCTGGATATAGGCGTTATATTCTTTCCATTCGCAAGGAGAGGCACCGCGGAATGCGGCTCAGGTTTTACGTTTAATATACATTTGTTTTTGCAGTAAACACTATTTTGATACGGAATACATAGTTTACGGCGCGATTTTACAGCCGCGCATTTTATAAAGTAAGGTTCGTGCCCAGCGTATATAACGGCAGGTGAAGAGATTGCAGAATATATTGATGCGTACATTTCAACGAGTAGTGAAAAAAAAATATAGTCTCTCACTTTCAAGCGTTTCAAGTACGCTTTTCGTGGATTGTCGTGTGTATACTCTATGGTACTTAATAGTGTACTACTAGAGTATCACTATATCTCCACTCACGGAATGCGTACAATTTCTCGCATGTTCTTCATACAAAACTGACAATCCGTCATGTGATAATATTAATACTGAAAACATTCATTTGTTATATTTTTATATTTTATATTTAGTTTATATGCTTCATTTCAATTCATTCAATTTTTTTTTTCACGTAATATTGATTTTCATCATTCGATTAACTCGATGTAGTTATATTATACATTAACTGACAATTCGACTTATCTTCACGTTTATAATCAGCGTAATGTGTTACTGAACTTTGACATGTCTATTAAATGCGAGACATTAGACATTTGGAGATTTCGATTTTTACCGTAGCAATTCATTCCAGACACACACTAGGTTGAAAATGTTTCATTCGGCAACAATACATCCTTTTTTTATTTGTTGGATTGATATAAAATTCTGATGAATCGTATAATCGGATTTATACCTTCTATTTGATTTGTTAAATCCATACAATCGACATATCTTTTTATTACTTTCAATCGATTTTTGTTTATAAATTTATTTTAATTCGTTCGTTGTTCATTCGGAAGAAAAATTGTCAGAATTCTAACGATCCTTGCACGACTTTGCATTCTTCTCGAAAGGACCTTTCAAATGAGCACCCACTCGAACTTTGTTTTCATTTTAGACTTACATCCACCATCATGACCTCACGTACCACTTTGGGGATGGGTCCCGTTTTCGTCCATTTGTCCGCGGACCAAAAATTATTCGTCCATTTATGAGAGTTTTTCTGCAGTCAAACAATGGACGTAAAATGGACGTCCAATGTACATCCATTAGTCGTCCATTTAACACAACGTTTTTCGGTCAAAAAATGGACGTCCATTTATCAGAGTTTTTCTGCGGTCAAACAATGGACGTAAAATGGACGTAAAATGGACGAAAGTATTTAATGGAACTTTTTGAGGCCAGAAAATTGACGTAAGTGGACGTTCAATGGATGTACGGCCGCCCTAAAATTTACGTACATTGGATGGCCATTGGACGTCCGGGTGTTATTAGGGGATGGCCCAATAAGCAAAAAGATATCTTGAAGATATCTAAAAGATATCTTGCGATCCTGGCGTTACGTTTTTAAAAACTCGTTTCGCATGTTAAACGGCAATTTGAAATTTTTATTTTTTCGAATTTTACACGACCGTTTCAAAACTTTTAGTACACCCTGTAAATGACGATCCTTATAAATATTCAACAATAATCGACCTTATTAAAATGTGCGCTGTTGGTTTGTAGTGTTGTATTTGTAAAAAAGAGATATTCAGTATATGCGCAAGTGCACTGTCGCGCCCGTCTGACATACGATTTCAGTAGTAATGCGCCTTTAGGTCAGACGAATTAACCTATTTTTAAAGCGAAACAATTGACTCCTCCTTTTGCACGTGTCTTCGTTGAAACAATAGGATTGAGCACGACAATGAACCATGAGTGAAACTCGAACTTCATTTCACGAAATGTACAGTAAGAATTCGATTTTCGAATTCGATTCTTCGATTTTATATAGGTCAGGCCGAATTGCATTCTATATCTGCATTGTTCAGTAGTATAACGCTTGTTTGGGTCAGACATTAGATTATTGAAATAAATGAACATATATGTAATTATTGAATTTCTTCATATATTTGACAAACATGCTACTTCTAAGCTTTTATTATTCTATCCAACACTTTATGGGTTACATTAAACAAACTTGGTGCAATTACGTTAACGCGATTGCGTCTTCCGCTTCCAATTTAAAGGTCATTATGCTCCGTGCAGGAAACGTCGCAGGTACGAGTTTATTTTTTGTTGATTTTCAGGAAATTCGGGCATTTACGGCTACTCGGTTCGCTTATGACGATATCTTCGATGCCGTCGCTATATATATATACTCCCACCGGTGGCATCGGGACGTCTTCCCAAGTTTGCGGCACTCTGAATCCCGTTAACCGGAGTAAGCGAGGGGGTGGTGGTGGTTCAGTCATTAAGGACTTGCCAAGGACGTGAAACGGCGACGCCGGAAATTCTCGCGGAGCCGCCGGCACTTCGAGCACGGTACGTAGTTGCATTAGCGTTTGCGGAATTCGATGCGGTTTCCTCCCTACCCTCCGCATGCGGTCAAAAGAAAAGGCCCGCTTGGTGCGCCCGGTACGTGACTCGTATAACCGCTCACGAGCTTCCGAATCGGCTCTGATGGGCGACAAGTCCTGTATACATATATATATGATTAAGCAGTGGTCGAAAAGCAAATGGCACGCGCGGTTTACGGTCGTCACAAGCGGCAGCACGTGACTGCGATATCCCGGGCCCCTCGGGAAGCACGCCGAGATTTATCAGGGCCACCACAAAGAAAAGGGTTTATCGCTACTGCCGCAACGGAAACGTAAATTTATCGTCACTACACCATCGGCGAAATTACGAAAATTATCATCGCACTGGCCCCCGCCTCTAAGAGCAAGTCGTAATTATGTATGCGTCAGATCCTACTGGATGCGCATATAGCGAGCCCAGGATCTTTTCGTATTCTGGACAAGTCTTGGAAGAATACACGCTACAAAAACTGGTGCTAGAAGGATAAATGCACTATCCGATATATCTCGATGCTGATCACGTTTTCACTGACTGGACGAAACAGTTACTCATACGATAACCTGGTGTTACGAGTTTGCAAGAATCGATACTTCGTATAGGTCTTGATGAAATTAAGTCCTCCGATTCGATTAAGCCGAATTACGTATCGCGATGTTCGATTCGTTAACTTCTAAGAGGAGTTTCTGGACGTGACAACTCGACGTCGAGAAATTCGAAACCGTCGAATAGGTGGAGGATATTCCATTCTCCATGATATTCGGACGTGTGTGTGTTTGTTTACGTGCCGTCCCAAGATTGTGCTTACGCGGGGCTTTCTGCAATTCTACACTATTTCTTATTATACTTTGTCCCGTCTTCCGACATGATTCGCCTTCACTCACATACGTTTTTGCCATCACACCCCGTCTCCGATCCGTACGTTATCGTATTTCTTTCTTATCTTTGTGCCTCTCGGCACATTTTACATAAATGTTTCAAACCCACTCTACCTTCTCCACAAATTTGCCAATCTCTTTACTCCATCCAATTGTATTTCGCAATTCTTTCTTAATTCTCAATTGGTCCACGCTCAATCATACGTCTAAATGTCACTTTCGAAAAGATTTTATTACAAAAAAGTGTAAGTATTTATTGAATTCAAATAAAATACGTCGTAATGTTGAAGTTTAAATCCTCAAGTAGATCGGCCATTAACTTTTTAAAGAAAAACTCGTTTAAAGTTTTCGCTATCAAAAAGGTAAGTGTAGGTGGCATCGCTTTATTGGCTTCTTAGCTACCTTTAGGATTTGAGTTAGGCTTTGAAACCCTGAAGATATATTCTTCAGATGTCATAGGAATGTCTCGTCTGTGAAAGTGCGAAAATGAGGCAGAGGAGTTACTTTCCATAAATTAGATGAACGTCTAGTACAATCGCTATGAAGTTGCTGTCGAATGATTCACCGAGTGTAGAAGATATTCTGATTTGGAAAATTATGAAAGTTATAGTAATAATATCTTCCGCACGTTGGAAAAACAATTTCACACTGGTACCGTCTGAAGCTGACGAAACTCGGTCCCGATAATCTCCGTTAACGTTTATGCCGAATTAAGTTTCCGTTGTACTATCGCGGGAAAACCACTTAGTCCAACGAGCTTCTTCTTCATGCAGCGCGTCGTTAGACTGAACTACCGCTTTCGGCATTAGCACTAGTTGAAATTACAGTGTAACGTTTATGCTGGAAGAAAATAATCACCATGCCCATACAGTGGTACCGAAAACTTTCGTAACGTTCCGGCGTAGCATTCCAAATCCCCCTTTGGGAATACTTGGTCGACGTCCTTTCAAACTTTGCAAATCGCGCATAGTGCGTGCTTCTCATCGCTTGTTGTTTTGCAGTGACTATATACGTCGTCTTCTTTAAACTTTACACTGCATGTGAAACTGCAAATTCTCCTTGTCCTGTATACTCTTAGTGGCATCTCTTGTCTTTCCATAAATAATTGCTCACGATGATAAATTTAAAGGATCATGTCCTACAATACAGCGGCTACGTCGACGGGCGCATGAAATAAAATTAACGTGAATTAATATTAATTAAAAGTTTTCTTAATTAACATAAATCGATCCAAGATTACATTTTCCGATCGTGTTTCCGCAAAGCATTCAATAAGAAAGCTTTCGGTAATAGAGATATATGTTTACAAGATCAGCTCCCCTATATTAAGTTACAACGACATTTAATTGCGCTCCAGCCCTATACCCGGCCAACTAAGAAGGACTAATACACTGCCGAGCTTAACGTCCCCGCCTAATAAGGGCAACTACCCTCGCTGCTTTATGACTAATAAGCTTGCGACGTCAGTGACGAAAGGGCGCCGTACTGTGTATTGTAAATTCTCGCTGTCGGAAACGGCTAAACTCATTTATAGTCGGCTGTGCGTTACGAGCATACACAATTGGGCATCGGCAAATAATAAATTCTTGAATTTCGGAAAGTTTTAACGGCGGCAAATAAATCTAAACCAATTTTTGGAAAAGCACGCAGGAAATTCGTAATTGAGAGTTACGAGTATTAATGCTTTGCTGCGAATGAATTACTAATTGAATCGTATGGCAACGTGTTCTTAACAATAAATAATCATGAACATATGATGGACGATATATTTAGGAATAGTGTTTTCAAACAGTGTCTTTAACCATGACCTTTATTATTGAGTAAATTTCTAAGAAAACAATCTCACTGAAATAGAAGTACTGGAACAAAAAAAAAAAAAAGCTTCAGAGTGAAATTTTTCCTGATTAAATTCAAATAACAACTTAAGTCTTCACAGGAAGACACATACACACATATATATATATATATATATATATATATATATATTCTTTTCTGTGTAATGATCAGATGCGAAAGCGGGAGAGATTACGTACAAGAGTAATTAATGAAAGCGAAACGATACTGTTTTAAAAAGAAAATTTTAAACATTTACAATTGAAATTATGAGTGAGATTTATTTCGAGCGATCTTTCACTTTTCAAGTCGATTATTTCCAGCCTTTATAGGGACTATTACATTAACTGGTTATTCTTCGCAAGTGGAATATGCGATAAGGTTTCTTTCCGGAGAGGGGAATAAAAAACGCGATTTTATTAATCGTAAATCCCACGTTGCTATCGATATGGCTATCTTAAAGGATGATATACTAAAGGTGCGTTTTTCTTTATGTACAGCTCTGCGCATCAGCGAAGTCACTACAAAAGTTGAAAAAGTTAGAAGTACGTTATCTCCCGAATGGAAAAAAATTATCGTTTCCGATAATTTATCATTTTTCGACGTTAAAAGATCACGAATTTTTACGAATTTTATATGGTAATGATTAGATTAGAACTCGTACCTCACAGGAAAGGTCTTCTTGAAGTTTCATGTCTGGACAATAGTCTGTATAAATCGGACACATAAAAGCGGTTGGAAATTACACGTCCTCCAAATAATAAAACTGATTTCACAGCTATAAGAAAATTGCCAAGTTTTTAATGGGCATTAAAGTTTATTACGCCATCCAAGTTACGAAAGACGTAGAAATCGTTGGAGATTCTTGGGAAACAATGTTAACTCCATTGCTGAAATTCTTTCGCGCAAACATCGTTTATCGAAATCACTTTGCCAGAGCAGCGAATTTTTGTGGGAATCGATTATCCGAAAGTCCTCCGTTATGGTCGTAACGAGAATTGCGGGTGCGTCCAGAACCTGGAGGGTGTTAAATCTCCCAAATTGACGATTTTACGTTGTCTTGGTCTTATTAGCTATAGGGACAGTTATATATAAATATACACGTAACACGGGCCAATGAGACATTGACGTTGTTCTGGCCTGTCTTAAAGGGCTTTAATATATAATTATTGACTTCGTTATGTTACAGAGTAGTTTTTCCAAAACAAGTTTTTTTTCGAATTTTTTAAAAGTTATGAGACACGCATAAAGCAAACGTATTGTATATGAGTGTAACATAAACAAACAATACATTTCATTACAGGGGCATTTCCGGCACCTAAAACAGTGCGGGAAATACGAAACTCCCGAATACTTTATTACACAATAGCCACATGACTGATCAAAATTAACGAACTGAGAGTATATGAAAACGCCCCCGTAGAATTTACTACAGTAATTTATTGCAGTACTTTACTATAGTAATTAATACAAAATAGACAAGAATTCCCTCATAGAAGAAACTCCCTCAGAAAAAGGGGAATTTCTGAGATCTCGTGACGGTTCTTGTAATTTTTGGAGTTGCTATAGTTGCGAATCTGAAGTTGGATTTTCAAAATTCATAATGGTTGATCCAATATAGAGGAGTGAACAATTTTAAAAACCGATAAGCAACATCTTAAAAAAGATACTTTATATATTGTCATACGAGTGTCAATACGGGTATTTTAAGGTTTTAAGTCTTGCTGAATCCAGATTTTTAATAAAAATCGATTAATTCAAAATGGTAACAAAAAATTCTCATATAGCTGGGAAATCTACGTGAAAATGTTTACTAAGGGGGTATATCGTTTTCTGTATATTCAGATTGTACCTATATGTGTACTTAATAAAAATACAGAAGGAAATAAGTGAATTCGATATAAACCGGTATTGAAATGTAAAGTTCTCGAAACAAAATGAAATTGAACAATTCCTAATCGTGCCAGTATAAACATGCTCTAATAATAACGTAAGTCAGGTCGTACAAGAAATTCATACGAACTTAAAGTTGAGAAAAGACACTGACGATTCAGGCGTGTCAAGACTTATTTGCTCTGCACAATAGTCGGCGACTGTTGCACATCGTTTACTTTGTGATTCCGGCAAATCGATGAATCGCAAACGCGTTTCTTGGTGTGGATTTGTTCCACGGCTTGCTTTAAGCCACGACAGCGCGTTTCACGGATCAAGTATTATTCGAGTTCGGAAAGTACACGTGTCTTGGATTACTTAATATATAGAACATTCGATCCGGCGATAGGTGGCTCACGCCGGATCGAGACGTCGCACAGGGATAAACCGAGGGTCCGTTCTCGGCATAGACTTTTCCCAGTTGATCCCGACGGGGTTTGCGAATTCCGAAGATATATATACCGTGTCCGCGTGACAAAGTTACCGGAAATGCGGCTGACCTTCAAGATTAGCCAGATTGACCCGGCCGAATTTCCCGTTTAAACATACGAAACCAGTGCTTTTGAACAATTGTCCCACTACCGTGAGAATATAATGCCTTCTGACTTTTAATTATACGTCGCGTTTCGCTTCTTCCTTGACGTTTCGTAATTAAAATGCAGATAAATCTGCTTATCTATGCTTAAGCCCATTTCAGCTTACATCGTTGAAACTTTTAATTAACAAACCGGTGGTTGGATAAAAGAGGAGTCGTTTTAGGACTGCTTAGAATGTACTATTTTTTGTCTACTGTAAAATAGGGTTAGTAAAGAAAAGCCGTTTATTTAGTGATAATGTATACTCAAATGTGTCTGTGTAAATCCCGAGTAAAGTGAATCAAACGATGATTTCCTATGCACGAAAGCTTTGGATCTTAAGTGTGATTGCTCAGTAATATGTTTTCGGGAATTTATTAAAAGAGAAGCAAACATTCGAATGAGTATGGAAGGTATCAATCGTCTAGCTGGCCTTTTTCATATCAATACACGAATCGCCAACAGTCATTCCTAATTCAGAATTTGTATAGACCAGACGTAGTTGAACAATTATTCCTACGAGATACCCTGGCACACGAGAATGTAATGACGCAAAGGTTTCTCTGTCGATCTGATCTAACGTCTTCAAGGAATGGCCAACATCATTTGACCCAAACGAGATTTAACGGCATCAAAATCATAACTGCAAACTTCTTCGTCATCATTGGAAACCATTCCTGGATATATTGTCTATAATAGTTTCGACAAGAGAACGAATCTGAAGACCAACATCACTCCGAGCAGTAGAAGCTCACTGGAGGAACCTGTTTTTCTCCCGACTTTCAAAAACACTTCTCTCATACCTGCTGCGGTCAAGGAAAAAAATAAACAAAGAATGTCCTTGTAACCCATTAGCGTCCAAGAGTCGATAATTTTTTGTTTTATTTTAACGATTATTTTACTAATGAAAGCTTTGAACATATTTGACAACAGTCCATCTTCCAATCTTTTCAGGGTTTTATCCCATGTCACTGTGACGTCTCCAAAATGGCGGAAATGTTATAAAATTCTGTAAAACGTGAATTCTTATTATGGATCGCTGATTACATATTCTGGACCTAATCGTGGAGGTCCAATGCTAACTGGGAAGAAAGATCAATGACAAGAATAACCGTATTACAGATTGGATCCAGAGTTACGGCGAGCGACTCTCTTTGAATGGCTAGATTATTTTCATTTTGAAAAATAAGAATAGATCCTGAATTTATTACGTTCCTGTAATCCAAAAGTACGATTAGTGTTGTGCCTTTGATATCAGGCAGACCTGTGTTATTGGTTCCTTGTGTAATGGATCCCTTGCGCTCTTATATCCTCCTTTTTATCGGTCTTGTAGTCTGCCCGATGAAAACTTCGTCGGACATTTTACACGAAATTCTATATGTACGTGAAACTAACCTTATCTGTGATTTTATCTTCGCCGTTTATGTTATGTATAAAAATTTTGAAAGATGGTTTTCGAGTCACTGACGTCTTTAATGACCACATATATTTCTACGTACAAAGTCTCAGTCCATTTGTTATTGTTTGATCAATTAGATCATCAGGATAGATAAGAACCTCTTATTACAGCGCAACAACAACATATCCACAAATTACCAAGCGCTTCTAAGTGGATTGGACTCACTGTACTGGCAAATCCGGTTGAAAATTTATCGGCGGGCGGCTATATATACAACAAGAATACAAATGGTCCTCAGTCGTCGAATCGTCGGGTAAAGCTATATCGTCGTCTCCATGACGTATAAGCAGAAACACACGTCGTCTTCGACGGAAATGGTTTTCGCGTTTCACGTTTTTATTGTCCTTTTATTTTCCCCCTTTTTCTATTCTCTAAGGACGCCGTAAAAGCGGCGATTATGGACCCGGCCCCCGTTAAGTTCGCCCCACTTTTTACCCAGTTACGTAACTTCAGTGGCGAAGACAGGCGTCTCTATACGTCTTTTTTACGCGCGAATCTAGGAAGAAACGCGACCCTCATAAGGCCTTGGAGCTTTTTCTAACTGTCGACGGTATCACGACATCTCCGCGGAGCCGTGATTAGATGATTTCTCTCCTGGAATTCCTTTGCGATTCACATCTCGTTTTCTCGGTATGGGGCAAATTACGGCTTGAATGGGCTCTTAACCAAATCACAGACTTTTGATATATCACACGTGTTACAATGTAATTAGGTATCATGTAATATAGTATATAATGTAATATACAATGTAATATAGTTATCTGTGTCTATAGGGAAGTGGATGCCCGATACAAATGCCACATGAAAAAGTGTCAATATCAAATTTGGTACTTTTGTATTTATTATTATTATACCAATCAAAGGAACACAGGTCAATTTGGTTGTATTCAATTTTTAAGAAATTCAACGTGATTGTCCCCAAAATGGCGTCCGAAATGAACATTTTTTTTATAAAAAATTGTTTACAACTTGAGAAATAATTTTAGATAAATTCTGAAACTATGTTTGGCTCTCATGTTTTTGGCACAAATAAAATAACAATTTCAGAAACATATATTATAAAAAAATTAGCTTACATTATTTATTAATATTTTTTTAAATCTTTTAAATAGGTGGGGCATCATATGTCAGTCGAAACATTGATCTTTATTAAAATGTCCAGATTTGGATATAAAAATTTAAACCCTACTGGCCATTTATAAACAATAAAAAACACCATTATTATCTCAAAAGTTACTGTTCAGTTTTCAACGTATTAATTATTTTGAAAATTCAATAGAGCATCGTGGATTATACACAAAAAACACTTTTTCTCGTAGCATGTTGCATTTTTGCGATTATTCGCGTCCACATTTAAAATTATTAACACAAGTTTCCTTTTTTGTAATATTTCAATTCCGTCATTCCGCAATTTTCAAGAAACGCATTGTCAGTAAGTTCGTCCGTTCTCGAGATTTCATCAAGGTTTCCCCCTTTTCCTGGCATCGTTTCTTTAATTTGCCTTTTGCCCTTAGTAAGTTTGATTGCACATTAAAGGAGACGAAGCATTGTATTTTCTTTAAAACTTCTGTTACTCGCAGCCGGTTTTGAAGTTTTTTTTTTTTTGATTTAACAAATGTTCATCGTACGCAAACAATTTGAAATTTTAATTCTTTTCGTTGTCTCCGATTACGAATGCGGATCGGTAAATCTATTGTCAATTTCCACAAGAGGGGCTAGAGGTAAACTTTAAGTTCCTAGTGAGAAAAAGTAAAATTCTGCTCTTACTGTATTACTTATTATAAGTAATTTTTCTCAAATCACTTTTAATATTCGATGTTTGTTATCCGATAAAAATGGAGTTTTCTTTTATTTTTAATTTCTATTCCAATAAGATTCTAAAAATATTGTGAAATGACGGAAAGATAAGCTTTTCACAAAATGCGTGCGTGTGCTCGTGTACTTTCCAAGTACGAAGAAACTACGCCAATTATAGATACAAGGAATAAGTTATCGATAGTGACACAATCGCTAATCGGTACACTTACCCTACATATCATGGAATTAGCAAGACTTGAAATGAAAAGTGTTCGTTTAAAAATGATTGAAGTAAAATTAAATATAATTCATTTGAAGTTAATTACGGCAGATGCATCTGATAATTGTGAAACTTTTTAACTGATGGTATCATTATGTAATTAATATTTCATCTTTTCAATGGCCACCTCCCTCTCTTCCCATATTTATCTGGAGAACAAGTTAATATGGCAAAACGCCAAGTTTGTAAAATATATAAATTTCTGTCTGAACTTCATTAATTCCTCTTTGCTTTCAACCGCTAATGGCCTTTTGTGATGCACGCTTTGTAAAAGTCAATATACTGCTCGTACTGTACGATACGCGTATATACAGTTACAATATTATCTATTTTGGTTAGCGTATTTATCGTCCACTTTGTAATGAATTATTTAAAACTTGTAATGAAGAATTTCCAGAGTTTACGTTTGAGTGACAAACGATCAATTTTATATACGTTTTAGCCACAGGTTTTTGCCCTCTTAAATCCCTTTAACGAGAGTCTAAACTAGGACAGGGATATTTAAAACCGCGCTTTCGACGTAACTTGATAAAAAATTGTCGAATTAAAAAATTACCAACATCGATGATACGAAAATAAAAAGGATCCTTTTTTCTACATTAAACTCATTTCGACGAGTTCCAGATGCGTACAAGTTTTCTAATTCCTCTATTCCCTACTAAAGCAATCAACTAAGAAAGTTTTTGAACTTGTCCAGGTACGAGTCAAATATTTGCGATCTTCAATTCAACATTAAAGTAGCGTCATACGACCAGTTATCGATAACGTAAGAATACTGTAGAAAGTGGAAAAATTATGTACATATAACCTGTCCATTTCAATAATTCTGGGCCCATTAATTCTCGTAATGAATGATTCCAATAATTGCAGTCAAACTGTCACAAAGAAGAAATTACAATGATGAACTATATAGTTACGTATCTATATATTTTAAGCTAGAAGGTCTCAGCATCTAAGTCGTAGTAGGGCCGAATGTGGAGCTTAATCTGGAACAACGCTTGCTTTACTCTTAATGACCTCTGAGATTTGACTATTTCTCGTCACCAATATAATATTGATTAAATTGATTCGATTCTCTTTGCGAAGTGTGGTGGAATTTCAGACCTGGAAATCTGAAATATTCATCATTCACTGAACAGCTTAATTTCCACTCCAATTCCCTTTAATTTGTACCTGTTTGCAGAACATCTGAACAAGGATGGATTTCAGTCATCGGGTTGGAATTAGAAATTTCTTCATTTTGGTGCATTAATTTTAACATATATAGTTGGAATTTTGATTAACTACGTCAGATTGAACAATTACGTCGCACTCAACCGAAATGCCAATCAACCTCCGAATCGGGCTGGACTGTCAGTGATTAACTGCGAAACAGATAATTTAAAAAAAAACCACTCTTTTAGTGCGGAACATTACTCTCGACTGAGCGAATGTTCTTTGTGTTGTCACTCTTTGTGCAGGCTTAATTGTCATTCTAGAATTAATGTCAGATTGAATTAATGTCAGAATCGGACGAAAAAATAGATATAGTTGGCTGAATTTAGATCCAACACATATAATTTTATCAATGTAGTATAAAAAAAAAAGATTCGTTAATGACTCTAAATTTGCAGAAAAAAACCAAATCTATATGGTAAACGTCGCGAAATTCAAAATGGCTGATCTAATATGGCGGATTGAATATTCGGAATGTTGATGAAAGGTAATGAAATGTAAACTATAAAATTTAAAATAACGGAGCTAATATATTCTCATACAAATGAAGGAACACTGATGACATCAGTTTATGTATTCTCACATTGAATTTAAAACAAACATTCTGATCATTAATGTAACATTGTCATGGGCAACGTCCTGCTTTTGAACGGCGAGAAATTATGACGAAAATTACAAATATTACAGTCTGACGGCTAATCAGGTCTGCTTGATGATAATATCGAGGTACCAAAGTTTTTAATTGTTCGGCGCTGTTGCAAACTCTCACTCGCTTAATATGACGACGAGCTCTTAATTGTAACTAATTCCAGTGCAGTTTTACACTACTTTCGAAACTTTAAAGTGGAAATGGTCAAAAAGATCCGAGGATAATTTCGTTTCATTACGCGTGAAACGATGGTAGTGGCAGCTTTAATGAAGTGAATACGTCCCTGAAACAGCAGGCTACAGCTAAATGTAATTCGCACCGCGCACATTTTTACGTCCACACTCGACTCCTTTCATTCCGCAGTAAAATAAAGACGAATCTTGAAGTTGCTCTAATTGCTACTCAGGTAAAGATATTATCATTTTTATATTTGTTTTGTTAGCCATTACGAAAGCCCTTTAATTTCAATTCCTCGAGGAACGGTCAATTGCCGTGGTAGTTTCAGCGCGATAAGATTTATATCACTTTCGTTTAGTCAGTGAATGAAGACTAACGGTAGAATTTATTTTCCTGATTCCGCTCGCCGTTATATATTTAATTGTTTTATACATTTTCGACAGATTCTCTTTTCAGGAACTGCGCTTGTCTGGTCGTTAAACTGTGTACTCTGAACAAATTAAACTGATTTAAAGGGGAGCACTTGTAATAGTTAAAACATTTCAACGTTTTCGCAACAATTGTTTTTCTTTGCTTCACAAATTTTCCTGCGATTTGGATACAGATAAAAAGGATGTTGCCCACGCGTCTTATTTATTAATTAGACACTTCTAAATTATATGTATAAATCTAGAAAATATGACCTTTACGCATGTATATATATATGCTGTTTTCTTTTATGGTAATTACCAGAGACAGGAATATAGAATTCGGGATGTGAAATATGTTTAATTAAATGGTTACTTCTATATGCGTTGCAGTGTCGACACAATTGAGGTCTCTGATTGTTGATCTTTTTAACGCAAACTGCAAGTATCCGCTCTTCAATCGTAAAATATAAGTAAAAGCTCCAAATAATTGACGATTGTCATTTGTTCCGCAATAAGCGTTCAAGTTCATGTCGGATGGAGTTGAATTATTTGTGGTATACTCATTAACTTTTGTGGAGAAATCGGATTCAATGCGGAATTAAAATCTAATACTCGGAATATTTGCCCTTTTCCCTCTTTGCATTATACTGATTTTAGTTGGTAGGTATTTAATGTAATTCTACAGATATCTCAATTTACAGCGCAATTCAGAAATTTTCATTAAACGAATATTTTACCTTACTAACATTTCGCTGTACACAGCACACTAGTCCATTGTAGATGTTGATTATTATATAGAATCTTCTATATATATTAATTACCAGACATAAATCCCAATGAAAATTCGCGAGTACGTTTAAAGTGGATTTTTTATATGTTGTAAAGAAAGCTCAGGCTAACCAAATGCTTTTTCTGAACGCGCATCAGCATATTCCTGCCAATCAAATATTAAAAGTCTTTGACTTTTCACACACCAAAAAAAAAAAAACGATCGCATTTCCAAATTATCGGGAGGATCTGAAAACTCTAGTAGAGTCAAAAATAATATATATATATATATATATATATATATATAAGCATGAGCTTCAATGGGGTCGTAAGATTATACGAATATGATTACGGTAAAATTTAGCGGACAAATGATGATAACAATAGAATGGCATATTCCGTATATGATCACCTTGTTCACATGTCGTAAAAATAAAACAAATTTCTCACTCGAGCATTTTCGTGGAAAGGCGAAGAATAATTTATCGGCCATTGGGCGCATGTTTTGTGCCCGTTGAGACCAGTGACAATGAGGATGAGACGTTAAGAAGAACGGATACGACCTGTCGTAAACAAGGGGCCACTCGTTGGCTTGCATTAAACATAACCAGGCGAACGGCCCGGACGTTTAAAGGACTCACGGTTCACATTCGCGTTCCGCAATTCCTACCCGCATGTTTCAGGAATGTAACGATGTTTGCATTTCGTCCCCACTTCGCGATTGTTCTACCGTACGTAAAAGAGGTCGCGTTTAAGTATGCCATTTTCAGTTGTAGTAAAAGGTGCAAATCTACGAACGTTTGTTCGTGGTCTTATGTCACGATATAATGTGAACACTGCGCATTGCTATTTGTCTAATACCACAATAATCGCGACCAATTTGTAAACATGCCTCGGAAAATCCTCTATTGTTCACTGTCATTTGGAAAATTAGTCCCTGAATAACAACATCCCTGCTCCGATTCCATATCTTATCGCATTCGATACGATTAAAGAGATACTTAAGAAATAAAGGTTTACAGAATTTTATTTTTCCTGTTATACCAATTAACTTTGTTGACTTGCAGACATGACTTGGGTTTAAAATAGACATAAACTGGTAATTTAGAATAAATTATTTGCAATAATTGGTCTGGACCTAGTCAGATAAAACACAAAGTCAGATTGTAGCTTAAAATGAAACTGAAGGATTGCCATTTTATTACCATTTTATATTTAGATCGATAAAACTAAATGAAAACAATTAAATATAGATACGTTATTCTTTTTGTAGGACACGATTAGTAAACCGATGAATCGATAAATATGACGGGATTTTGTCCTAGCAAAGAATTCATTGGTCTGAATTGTCAGTTTAATTCGATAAATTCGTTGTCTATGAATGGAAATTCATTTTAGAATTTGATGTTTATTTCCCTGGTAGAGATCTAGTTTTTTGACAATATAACTGGCCAGTTTCTTATTGAAAATCTAATTATATCATAAATAGATACCTTTTTTAGATAAATCTTGTTTAATGTGCACCCACTTTCTGTCCAACAGTTTTGGGTGCACCTGGGACGACTTACCTAAGCAATATTGTATTTATCAATGACCATGGGAATTATCCGAGTAGTTTTTACTCGATAATATTCCAAGACGTCATCTTGAAAATGTTTTACAAAATGTCGTGTATTTTCGTGCGAAAATAATATTCACAGCGATCTATCAGGATGATAGTTCCGTCACGTCGGTCATTAACAAGGCAATCGCTAATATCAGCAACATGTCCTAAGTTGAATGCTAATCATAAGCCTAGAGCCAAACCGCTGGCGTATTACGGAAGTTTCGGTACCGGATGCAGCTTGGAATATTTGCCTACTTCGTGAAGACACTTCTGACTTGTACGCGGATATTATTCGAGATCCCCGAGGAAATCGTTGGGAACCTTTCTCATCAGTAGTAAAAGCGACTAAGAGTGGGAGCCAAATGCCAGAAGACGAAATGCAACGGCGTTTTCCCATGGTGAATTTCGCAAACTATTCTAATTACTATGCTGGCAATCACTGTACAGATTCGTGAGCAATTTTCACGAGCGAACGTGGCCTTTTATGTTTTCTACAACAGCTATCTGAAATCCGCTCATGAATTATAATTATTCCCATAATATAGAAAATCGTGTACAAACTCATTAAGTTTCTTGCACAAAACGTCGAAATCCCACAGTTTATGCGCCATTTGTCAGGCTCAAAACTTGACTGGGAAATGTGTCATACTTATAGACGTATGCCGTAAATTTTTCTAAATTACCAAGTTATTATACGCGTCAAAGGGGTACCCGAGTCCAGTGGATGTGTATATATACAGTTTTTTTTTTCGTATCGCCGGCGTAAAGTTAACATATTTACGGATGGTGAATGAACCACAAAAAGAATAATATAAACAGCACGTAAATTTGCACGTGTTTGTTATTATATGCCGTAACAAGAAACTGAAAGAATGTTGTTGAATAATGCCGTAACGAATAATATATAGTATCACGCGCTACGCCTGAAGAGAAAACATTAATCGCGGAATGTAGCTTGTTTAGTCACTGAAGTATAATAAAAGAACCTCGGTTTGGTTATTACTTACATACAATAGCAAAAGTATTAACAAGAAGTAGACATATATTCTGAATTAAATCTAGCATTCAACAATTATGTTTCACGAATTTATTCTTAGTATGTTCAGTCTATATTTACAAACTTTTTTTGATTATTATATAAACATAAAATGTCAATAGCAGTTACGCTGCGAAATATGTGACATGTGCGCTGATAAAAACATAGTTTACTTTGACGTAATACAGATGAGGCAATTACTTCGGGGTATTACATATAATCAAGCTTCATGTGTACAGTTGCGCACTATAGGTACAGGAAATGAGCAAGATGGGAATCGATGCATCATCAGGTCTCGTTCTCTGCTGAAATTCTGTTCGCAGCAATACATTTCATACCAAATATTATTTAGCACTCTAGATACACGTTTCTTTGCTAGAAATAAAGGGTAAAGAGATGATAAATTTACACAGGAAGTCACGATGTTGCAAAGACAAACAGTATATATATATATGGACAGGGGCCTACTGTATTGACATCATCAGTCACTCATAAAAATATATTGAAAGTTCAATTCAGCGTGTTTTAAATTCATTGAACCGTATCAGTTTTTGGAGCATATGGAAAATTAATACAGGTCAGCTACCTGCGTCATAAAATATTTAAATAATATCTGCACAGCGCTAAAAATAACTGACAATACATATTACATGAGAATTCCCCAAACTTTTAGAACCAGCATCATGACCCAAGTAGCGATTTAGCTTGGGCTCCGTATAGTTTGCGGCGATTCATTGACTATATACTTGACTCGTTAAAGATACGCCTCTCCGATGTGTAACTAACGCGACGACTCCAGGACGAAGTTTTGGCAAGCCGCCCACTTGTGTAATCACCGACTACGGCAAAGTGGAACTATCCGAGGTTTAATTGTTGAGTTCAGTGCTCGATTAAGAACTAAGGGACCATTATTGCTGCGCATTTCCTACATCAGCGCGAGAAAGCTCTTCTTTCCCGAGTGAACCATCGACGAAACAATTTCTACTCTAAGCATTGTCGACTAAAAAGTCGCTTAGTCAATCCCGGCGGTAAAAGTACCAAGCTTCCGGAAGAATGTGATCTGTAAAATGTCTCGGAGCGTCATTATTATTATCGTTGCGTCGCACCGATGCAATTTATTTCCTGGGCTCACACTCGCCTTTTCCATTTCACGCACATGTGCCTCTCGATTCCCGAACGTTTATTGGCGGATTATCGGTTCAGATTGTATACCGAATGACTATCTGGATGAATTCGGAGTCGACGGTTAGCTAAAGATTGAAATTCCAATTGGCTGATTCGTGCCATCGTCCCAGTATGCTGCTAATGGAAATCTGCGATGCGAAAAACGCATTGTTAGATTGACCGAATACCTCTGGAAATATGAATGTGCAAAAACTAACAGTCTTTGCCTATATCGAATCAGAGATTGGATTTGCCCATTAATTCGATTAGTTTTAATCGCGATTAAATACGTCTGGTATTACGTATATTTTCGATAAATATTGCGGAAAAAGCGAAATATTTCGATAAAATATTAATCGATACCTGACATTTGTTCAAGAGTAATTGTTAAAAAAAAAACGTGCGCAAAATTATTATCGGATTAAAATTGCGGTAAGTGAAATTTACTGAGAGCAGTGAATCAATAATTTCAAAACCGCTTTAAAGATGATGGCTCGGTCGATTTAGGACATCCTCCTGCTCGCGTAAAACCTGTAGACTATCCTCCTTTTTATTTTCATGTTATTGAAGCGAAGCATACTTTTCCTGCAATTTCATCTGCTGGCAAGAACTTCGGGGCCTCGCGTTTCTAATTGCTGACAGTTAATCAATTATTCAGTATTTTATTATTAACTCTTGCAACGGAAAATTGATTACGAAACCTTGTTTGTAACTTTAAGGAACTTTGCAATAATAACTAATTCGTCCATACACTTTGTTTTTAAGACCAAAGAGGCTTAAGATCCTTATTTGACGTGTTCCAGAAAATAATAAATAAAAATAACGATATTTCATTACTTTACGTTATAATGCTTCTGATAGGCGATTACTGTGCTACATATTTTGGTGTCCAACCCAGATTCTTTATACATAAAAAAGTACATAATTGGAGAACGTAGTGCATTCTATTAATTGGATTAATTCATATTTCAATTGTGGAGGGACAAACAATAATTGACATGGGGAATTGAATGAAGTCCCCACCTTGTGTTGTATTCCAGGTCTTCCCAATCTGGAACGGTCGACTGATGCTGGGAGATCTAGGGGATTTAGAATAAGTGTCCACCACAGAGTTTTAATTGTCATAAGAATATTTAATGCATGGCTGTACAATCTTAGATTGAGATTGCAAAATGTTAATGAAATTCATCAAGTATCTTCATTAGCCGGAAATCAAAGAGTGCTATGGAATAGACTGCGGATTTTACTTAATTATTGGACGCTTTTGGAAAAGTAGAATGAAAAAAGGGGTATAGAAGAGACTAATTGACAAGAACAAAATATAGATGAGAGCCTGCCATACGGAAGATTAATTTAAATGCTCGTCTATTGTCTGGTACCATCGCCTATTCATCAACGCTTAATCTACAGCTTGGATTACTTTATAATACGTCCTTTGTAGTGTAAAGATTAAAAGAACCACAAACGATGTTAGCATCCCCTGTATACCCTGTATGTTGCAATAAGGGATACTCTCCGCGCATTGTTCATCGACGAATTATAAACTCCCTTCCAGATGCCGCGGCCCGTATTCCCGAGCGAAATTCATTATCGCACCCTTGTCACCGGGACCGCGACAAACATTTTGTAAAATTGCAACGGTCGTTGCCAGCAATTTCCTCTACGGGCGACGGCCGAAACGACTTTTGGCCATGTTGCGCGTACACGTTATTGCTCCTGCGCGAAAAGGAAATCCCTGCACCCAGAATATGTTTTCTCGCCTGAAAATATAAAGGTATAAAGTTTCGGTAGTTGTCCCGGAAGCCCGGCAACGAGCGGTGACGTCATAATAGTTCACTTCCGACCACAAGCGATAAAAAGGACGTAGTAGGCGTCTGCGGGGAGCGTTAAAAATAAGTAATGTACATGCCGTGTCGTCGTTCACAAGACTCTCTTGAGACTCCCGATGCAACGAAGGCTCGTTCTTGCGGCGAAAATCTCTTTTACCCTATTGCTTTTCGGATTCGAAGCTCGTCGTTCCCTTAGTCTGAAATAACGCTGCGTAAACTCGTACGATACATCACTCTTAGACGACTTTTGAAAGCACTTTTGTTTCGAGTCCGAAAAGTATTACCAGCACTGAATAAGATATCCAGATATATATTGTATAAATGTTGAGCGAAATAGCAAGTGTTGAATTGTTGACGAGTATCGACTCTGCGAGCGATCAATATTAAAAGAATACCCCAGTATACTTTTTGCCGACATTTCCAGATCGGAAATGCGAGGTGTGCGGCGGATCTGCTGATTAAACGCATTTTTGAGGGATAATTCCACACGGAAATTCGCCGTTATTCTCCAATATCCGGTTGGTGATCCTGCCATACATATCACACAAAAAGGTCCATGGTACAACAATAAAGGTATAGCAAAAGTTGTAAATGCGATTGCAATTTGAATAATTTTAACCCTCTATTATCACCTGTGTATTATTGCTGTACCTTTCTTTTTGTATCGTGCAAAATGTTAAAAAACACAAATAGCAAATGCAGAGATCTTTTGATAAACTGAGAAATGACTAGTCTGCAAATAATGCATGCGATTTTAGGTATCGATTCCACATCAAACTAAAGATCTCTACGTCACAGGGTAAAGAGAAAGACATTCGTCGCTGTCGTCTATTTTCTCGACTCCGTGACTTGAGCTTAAATATATTATAGAAACGAAAAAAGAACAAAGGTAAGAAGAGAGCAAGAGCACCATTGTTCAGAAACGTAGAGGGCGTACAGTTTCCGTTCTGAAAAGGTACACGGTCATCGATCTTCGATTTATACGAGTCAGATTCTGAAAATTCCTTGTAACTTTTGAATGTTTTGTATACTTCACGAAGGATTTTATTATAAATAAAAAAATTTTATTTCATGTATTTAATTACAAACATGGAATATGTTGATGAGTGTATAATCAGTCGAAAAATTGAATGGCAATATATGGTATGAAATGAAACATTAATGAGGAATTAAAGGAAATTGTGCTTTTCCAAATTATGCGATGATTACTGGTTCGTTAATATATTGTTTTCATTTTATATGGGCAGTTTTACATATTTATTGTTTTTTATTGTCATTCAATTTATGGTTTTTTCCATTTTAAACGGCCATAAGTTAATTATTAATTTTACAGTATTATTATTATTATTATTATTATTATTATTATTATTATTATTATTATTATTATTATTATTATTATTATTATTATTATTAATTTCTTTCATCGTTTGCATAATTGCGCTTAATTTATCTTAAAGTGGATCGAGAATGTATACATGTCTATATATATATATATGTTTCAGAAATTCAGAAGTTAACAAATTCGCCAGTAAATATATACGGAAGTTTTGGACGTCGCTGATTACGAATTTGTTGCAGAAAATCGAAAATTCAAAATGGCGGATCCAATATGGACTTGAAATGCAAAAATACACTCGATTGCGCGACTCGAACTTGCTGGCCCAGGGTTTTCGAGGTCGCTGATTGCGAACTTGTAGTCGAAATTCGGAATTTGAAACTAGAGGGTTCAGTATGGTCGACTGAAATGAAAAAAACCTCTGGATGTAAATACAGTTAGACTTAATCGACATTTATTTTAAGAATTGCAAATCTGAACTGTAAACACAAAATTCATAATAATGCAGGTTTGAGGATCTAATATAATAGAGGATTGTAATATTTCCGTTTATTTTATGTAATAAAATTATATCATTAAAAACGTTTTAATTAGGGTACTTATTTCCACATTGTTCAAGAATTAAAGATTTAATGATTGAATTAGCTTTTATAATCAGAAAGTTTTAAGTAAACATTGAAATTTAAAACGACATCAATTTTTTGTTTGAATATAAAGCTCAAAATACAGCCACATCGGATTATTCCCCACTACTATATCTTACAGGGAAAGGAAAAGTCGGTTAAATTCTCTACAACTATAGTTATGAGCGTTATGACTATAGTATACGACAATACTTAAAACTTCACATTTTCAAGCGTTTATTTTGTTATTGCTTCAGGAATCAAGAGGAGGAATGAAGATCATTCTGTTCCGTGCGACGAAAAATACAAAGGTATACATATTTAGATTTTTGTTTTCGAGTATGTTTTCTTTCCGTTATATATACTTCTTTCTTTTCCTCCCACTTTCTTTATAGACCTGGGAAAGAAAAATCGCAACCATCTTGAACCTATATGTATGAAAGCGAATAAATTCAGTCGGACAACATTCACCCTGAAGGACATCAAGATCTCGGTCTTATATAAACACCGAAATAAAACAAATTAGAAATATACTGTGAAGAGGGCAGTCATCCACAGCCAAAACACCAATAAACAATTTCCCTTTGTTTTTGGTCATCGCGAGCGTACCACCCATACTAAAACATCAAAATAAAAATTCTGCAAGACAAAAAAAAGTGTAAAATTTTGGCGTTTCTGTAGTCTTTATAAAGTGTAACAATATAATAATAGAAATGTATTCTCTGTATACATCAACTGCATGTACCAAATATGTTAATAATAGTTGATTAGCATAATATATACAATTCAGATGATTGCAAATTACTAATCAATGAGAATTGCCAGTAATGTATGCAATTGATTAAAATAATATATCCAATTTATAATCTTGGAAAATTATTAATTTATAGACGTGATATATTTATAACATTTTATTTATAAGGGATATGGGCACATCGAATTTTTAATATACGTTCCGTCAGCTGTTAGAATGTAAAATCACCAAACGTTAAAGTTTTTTATACATTTTTTATTTTTTCGTGATTTTCGAATTATTTTCGAAGTTAATTAATCATGTGTAATAATAAATAAATAAACCAATGATGTCATATTTATACGGCCGAGGACTGATTTTTCAAAAATTAAACAATAAATTTGCACTTTTGTTTTATTTAAATGTATAACTTATATATGCACATGTACAATAAACCCGGGAAAAAATGGATTAGATATAATTATATCTGGATCAGATATAATTATATCTGAATCATGTATGATTATATCTGGATCATATATGATTATATC
>JAPYZR010000555.1:0-58864 GCA_030522945.1 Trichopria nigra | reverse complement strand
TAACACATGATTATTATGCGATTAAATATAACGGGAAATTATTAACAGTATAATTAATAAATTTATTATTGTACATACAAAAATATTCGATCACTTGCCTTATACAGTTTATTTGCTAATGATAAGAGCGTAAATTATTTAATTATTATTGTTTATATAAAAATTATCATAGGTATCTTCTATTACCTATTACATGGGAGAGATGACATAACGCTTTGCGTTACCATCACAACGCTACATGTTACAGTCGTCTCCTTCTTTTCCCGCGTCGCATCGACTATATTTTAATCTACCCTGTTTTATCGCGTAAACACAGTAACAGCGTATGTTTCGGAATTGGCCGTCGCGTCTTGCCTGTGTGNNNNGTCGCGGCTTGCCTGTGTGGCGCTGAAATCAGCGCAAAATATTCCGATAGCCCGGTCTCGCCTAAACCGGGACCTTTGGCTCTCTGTTATTACTCTGTGGTATCGACTGAACGGACTGAACTGAGCAGCAGACTTTTTCACGGCTGGTAATGCGCATACGCAGACATAGGTGGGGGCATTCCTTAAATCCGGGAAATTTAAAAGTTTTGAAAAGTTTTGTACATTTTACATTATGGCTTCATCACTTCCATTCGCAAAAGTAAATATTTCGCCTCTCGATGTCCCTGATGCGGTTGAAAAACACAGCGTATAGAACAATTAAAAAGATGGTTGAAATGTAGAAACATTTCACATGTATTTTTGCGAAAATTGTACGAAAGTCTTTCAGTTGGGACTAGGTTTGTTTGCGCATGCGCACAATTTTTTGCTTACGATGAAAAGGTCTCTCTATAGTCTATATAGTGCATGCGGTGCATGCATACAAGCTGATATATATATACAAATTGTGTTCAGTTCTGTGATCCGTTCATCATTCAATTGTGTTCGTGCGTATATTACAGGAGAGATCTTTTTTAAGGTTACGTGAGCAAAGCGTTGAGAGGAGAAAGCACGTGGAATTCTGATATATATATATATATATCAGTGGAATTTTTAGTCTGTTTATAGGTAAATAATTTATAAAAATGTTAACTTTTAACAGAATCGTTCGAGGCACTTCTTTAAAATGATCAATTCCGTTTTCATATGAAACTTATAAGCCTGATTAATAAATAGGCTAACTATTCTGTTTACTAAACGTTCTATATTTTTATTTTTATTTATATTTCCTTCATTTATATTGTATATAGGTATATATGAAGTTTGTTTATATATATATATATTTTTTATATCAATTATACATTTACATTTTTTATATCAATTATATATATACCAGTAAACGAAAATGAATTGAAAGGTATCGGGTAATTCCAAAAAAGGAATTAGAAGGAATTAAAATGAATTCCTTTTACTTATATATTATTAAATTAATTAATATTTTCTGAAATTTATTAAAATAAACTTATTTATTTTCAGAATTTATTTGAAAAGTTTTAATCAAATATGGTTCGCAAGAAGATTGACAATCGCGTCCGTCAACTGATTGAGGATGGCATTGCTACGGGTCACCGTACAATGTTTGCAATTGTCGGAGATAAGGCTAAATACGAGGCGGTCCTGCTATATCATATCTTATCAAAAAGTGTCGTGAAAGCGCGACCAAACGTATTATGGTGTTACAAGAATGATCTCGGATTCAGTAGTAACCGTAAAAAGCGTATGAAGTTAATGCAGAAAAAAGCAAAGGGTGGAAATGTTGACGTAAACGAAGACGATCCATTCGAGCTGTTTATTGTCTCAACTAATATACGCTATTGTTACTACAACGAAACCCACAAAATTCTCGGAAATACATATGGCATGTGCATTTTGCAGGATTTTGAAGCAATGACTCCGAATCTACTTGCACGAACCATTGAAACTGTCGAAGGTGGTGGTCTGGTTGTTTTCCTTATGCAAAGCATGACATCTTTAAAACAATTATACACCGTGAACATGGATGTTCATCAACGTTTTCGTACCGAAGCTCACCAAAATGTTGTATGTAGATTTAACGAAAGGTTTTTGCTTTCCCTCGCTAACTGTCCCCGATGTTTGGTTATGGATGACCAATTGCGAGTGTTGCCAATATCTTCTCAAAATTTAAACCTACGGCAAGCGAAGAAGTCAACAATAGACACAAGTGAACTCGATGCATTGAAGAAAAGTTTGGAAGACACGCAACCTGTTTACGCATTAGTCAACTGTTGCAAGACTATTGATCAAGCAAAGGCACTTCTTAAATTTATTGAAGTTATTTCGGAAAAGACATTGAGATCGACTGTTTCTCTAACTGCAGCCAGAGGTCGTGGTAAATCTGCAGCACTGGGGTTGGCTATTGCTGGTGCAATTGCTTTTGGTTATTCAAACATTTACATTACAAGTCCAAGTCCTGAAAATTTGAAGACTTTATTCGAATTCATTCTTGTTGGCTTTGATGCATTGCAATATCAGGAACATTTAGACTACGGACTTGTGCAGTCGACGAATCCAGAATTTAACAAAGCCACAATTCGTGTAAATTTTTTCAGAGATCACAGGCAAACTGTTCAGTACATTCACCCTACTGACGTTAATAAACTAAGCCAAGCAGAGCTGTTAGTTGTAGATGAAGCAGCAGCAATCCCATTACCATATGTCAAGGCAATGCTTGGGCCATACTTGACGTTTTTAGCTTCGACGATAAATGGATACGAAGGTACAGGAAGATCACTGTCTTTAAAACTTCTTCAGCAGCTTCGAGCGCAGACAACTCAAGCCGATGACAAAAAAGCTGCGAGAGAAGCCGTAGGGAGGGATCTTCAGGAACTGAAACTCGAAGAACCCATTCGTTATAAAAATGGTGATGTTATCGAAAAATGGCTCTGCGATTTGTTATGTTTAGATGCAACTAATCAAGTACCAATAATGTCAGGTTGCCCGACACCTGATGTTTGTGAGCTGTACTACATCAACAGAGATACATTGTTCTCATATCACAAAGCATCGGAGCTCTTTCTGCAGCGAATGGTAGCTCTTTATGTCTCGTCACATTACAAAAACAGTCCAAATGATTTGCAAATGATGTCAGATGCACCGGCGCATCATCTTTTCTGCTTGTTGGGTCCTATAAATTCAACCAAACAATCATTACCGGAAATTTTAGTAGTCATTCAGGTAACTATTGAAATTATTACAAAACCCTTTTCTTAAATATTCATTAAATACGTAAAGAAAACCTTCAATGATTTATTTTTCTTTATTAATTATCAAAAATAGAAAGGAATCGGCATTTTAATTAATCTTGGTTCTTCATCAGGTGTGTTTAGAAGGACAAATTAAGAAATCAACGGTTGCTGAAAGCATGGGTCGAGGACGTCAAGCTGCTGGAGACTTAATTCCATGGACGGTTGCCCAACAGTTCCAAGATCAAGATTTCCCGTTATTGGCAGGAGCGCGGGTTGTTCGCATCGCTACTCATCCTGATTATCAAGGAATGGGCTACGGCGCCCGAGCTTTGGAACTTCTTCGTAATTACTATCAACGAAAGATGCCCAATCTTGATGAGGAATTATCAAAAAACATTGTGGAAGTACCTACCGTCGACGATTCAGATGTTGGTCTTCTGGAAGAGACAATTAAACCCCGGGCCTCTTTACCACCATTGTTATTAAAGTTAGCAGAACGGCCAGCAGAACAACTTGACTACATAGGTGTATCTTTTGGTGTAACCGAGCAACTTATGAAATTCTGGAAGAGGGCTAAATATGTTCCTGTTTACGTTAGACAAACAGCAAATGAAATAACTGGTGAACGTTCGTGCATTATGTTGTCGAGTTTGGGTGAAGAATCTGATTGGTTGCAGGCTTATTGGACGGATTTCCGAAGGAGATTTATATCATTGTCAGGAATGTCATTTAGAGATTATACCCCATCATTAGGACTATCGATTTTGACCAACAAATCAATTACTTTAGTTCCTACCGGACTCGACAAACAGACCATGGATTTGTATTTTACCTCTTATGACACAAAACGATTGGAATCGTACAGCAGCAGTATGGCAGATTATCATCTCATTATGGACTTGGTACCAATGATAGCCAGGCTTTACTTTTCAAACTCGTTTGGAGAAGTTCACTTTTCACCTGCACAGTCTGCAATCTTATTCAGTTTGGGACTTCAAAACAAGACAGTAGACCAGGTTGCGGAAGAATTAACTCTTCCAGCATCGCAACTGCTTGGTTTGTTCAATCGTATAGTGCGAAAGGTGGTACAGTACCTGACCTCAGTGAGTGAGAGTTTCTTGGGCATTGATGCACGTCCTTCAGCCAGTATAAATATTGAAGTGAACACAGAAAATGGTGCTGATATGCACAAAGAGTTAGAGGACGCAGCACAGGAGTTGGCAGCGAAGCAGCGGGCTGAAAAGGAGAAATTGAAGAAGGAAACTTTGGATCAATATGCTATCAAAGGTTTAGAGGCTGATTGGCAGAGTGCATTGGGTTCGGGTAAGAAGAATAAAACTCTTATATCAGTGAAGAGTGGTGCAAAGAGAGCGAGCAATGTAGCTGAACTGAGTTTTCAGGAAATGGGAAGCGAGCAACAAAAGAAGAAGAAAAAGAAAATGAAGGCGAGCTTTTAAAATGAAATTAATACATATAATTTAAGAATATACATTTTATAATTTAAGAATGTATATGACAAATTATGTACATAAACTTTTTTTGTATAAATTAGTTTTAAATTAAAAACTGTGAGGGTTTTAGAACCCGATTGTATATAAGTGATTGAATATGTATACGAGAAATACATAGAGTTTTCATCATAAAGTATAGATTTTTTCCTAGATTGGCTAGTTTTTCTATATATTTTTTTTTTAATGTAACCAAAAATAAAAACATTAACAATACTGCAATGTTACGTCAATATATTTCCTACTTTACATAAAGATAATTTCTACGATAGCAATTTAAATCGAAGTAACTTTATTGAAGATTTCTAAAATTCGTGAAATAATTAAATGATATTCATAAATTATGAAAAAGTATAGATTTTGAATTTCACAAGCTTAAAATTAATATGGTCGTGTTCGAGAAAAGGGAAATTGGGGAAATTTAAAAATGATGTAATTGGAGGACTGCTCACAAGATGGCGAGGAAACATATGCGCTCTTCTCCCTCTCCAAGACCGCGTGAATTGTTTGTTGTGGCACAAAATTCACTGGGTAACGGCTTCGTTTTTCGTATTCCCGGAAAATGTTGGACGATGTCGAGCTCTTCTCCCAATTGTGCGAAAAACGGAAGATTATTGTTCCCCCGGAAATATTTGAAGCTGTCAAGTCAAGCAGGTCGGTATTTTGGCGCGACAATTCGAATTTTTAAAATATTCATAAGTAATTTGCTTTATTTGAAAAGAGCATATTGACATCTATGATTTCTTTATTTGTTACTTGGTTTAAAAAAAAAAAAAAACTTATAAATTTCAGTTCTTCAGGCGAGCTGCGTCTTGCTTGTTTGTCAATAATAGCTCCATTCTGCGAAGTAATCGGTCAGGTATTGTCATCGAGTTCAACGATTCGACAAGTAGACCTGAGTGACTGCGTAGTCCTACCGCCAGGATTAAATAGTATTTTAAATGGTTTATGTAATGGTTCTAGCGTGACTTCACTTAACCTGAAAGGAAATAACATAAGCGGTCCTGTTGTGGAACAACTGGGTCGAGTTCTCTTGCATAACAATACTCTGCGAATTTTAAATCTTAAATGGAATAATTTAGGTGGCCAAGTTGACTCCTTTTCAAAATTTTGTGCCGGTTTGTCAAGAAACCATACCATCGAAGAGCTTGACTTACGTTACAACGAATTGTCTCCTCAGTGTTCCGAATCCTTATGTAAGGCTTTAAAATCAAATCAGAGCCTGAAGCGTCTTGATTTATCGTGGAATTCGCTCGGCTTGCAAGGTGGCCAGGAGATTTTACAATGTATCAAATCGAATAATTTGCAAATAGAGCTGAATATCGATGGAAATAATATATCTAGTGAAATTATTGGAGCTATCAATGAAGCAATATTGAAGAATAGGCAACCAAAGGTTTTAAAAGAAATCCGCCCACTTTCTATTCTCAGTGATGATTCGATAGATGAGAATCTTCCAAAACCAAGATATTTAAAAAGAAAGACTCGAAAAAGGGAAAGAGTGAAAAGTCCGTTCATCTCACCCTTACAAAAACAACCTTTACAAGAATCCAATAGTAGCGATCAAAAAGTTTCCGATACTGAAGATAAAATTCAAGCTTTAGATCGAATTTTGCATCAGCGTAACGCCACGATCGAGGCGCTAAAAGCTGAACTAGAATCAAAGTCTGTGGAACTTGAGAATGTGAAAGTTGAAAAGGAAGATCTCAAAACTTCTGTTCTATTTCTTAAAGAAGAAAAAGAAAAACTTATTTCAGATAAAAATAGAGAAACGGAAGATTTAAAAAAAATATATTCTGAATCTGAAGAAAAGTGGCGTCGATTGTACAAAGAACTTGAAGAAAGTCTCCATGAGTTGCAGAGGGCGAAAGCCGAGTTGGAAGGAAAAAATCGTTCTTATGAACGAGACCTTCGTAAAAGCTATGCGGAGTATACTTCATTGAAGGAAAAACTGTCATCGACTATTCAGGCTTTCGAGGATCAAATATCTGAAGGCAAAACTGAAGTTCTGCGTTTGAAAAGAGAACATAGAGAGAAAGAGAACCGAAGTAAAATAGAAACAGCAGCTTTGAAAGACTCCTTGAAAGAAATGACAGAGGAAGTCGAAAAATGTCAAAACCAACTTCAAAAAACTAGGAAGGAACATCGCGAAGCATCTGAAGCTCTAGTAAACCTTAAGTCGAAACTCGAAGAAGCTGAAAGGCTAGTATCGCGAACTACGCGCATCGAAGAATCCCTCCAAAGAACTAGAGAAGAGAAAGAAGCTACGGAAGAAAAGAATCTTCAATTAAAAAAAAATCTCGCTTCTCTTCAGCGCCAAGTCATTCTTCTCCGAGAAGAAACCATTGAACCTCAACGTAAATACGACGCTCTACGTGCTGAACTAGATCTCGAAAAAGAAAAGATCTCAAACCTCAAACAAAAAATTCAAGAAGAGCAATCTCGTAATCGGGAGTTAGATTCACATGTGCAAAAGCATATGTCACAGGTCTCGGCGTTGAATCTCCAAATCTCTGAAATCCAAAACAGCCACGCTGAGCTTCTTCGAAAGAAGGACCATGAGGCAGAGAAGCTCAAGGAGAGTATCGCGAAGAAAAGTCGCGAACTTGAAGAACTGCGGTAAATAAAAACTAAATTTTATTTCTTTGTTGCAATTAAACTTGATTTTATACGAAATTCAAAAATCAATTTTTTTAAAGCTCCGAACAAGTTCAGCGAGCTGGTCAACTTTACACGGCATTCAGCAAATATTTGGGATCGTTTGGACCGCACTCTGGAGTTTCGTGACGTTTATGGAATTTCACGAGGATTTTAACGTGAAGTTCACTTCAGAGTATCATCATTGAGCAAGGTTTCATAATGAAGGATGTCGATGAAACCATTTATTGAGAACTATCTTGTTTTCCAAGCTTGAAGTATGTGCTATAAGCAACTTTCGTTACTTCCGTGGATCGTCGCAGAGTCCAACAACAAGGTCTCTGTGGACAGGTGATTTTTGAAAAATTTCCCTACAAACATCCATGTTAATCATGTCGAGTACAAATGCAGTATAACGGAAAAGTACAAAAAATCGATTTTAAGATAAAATTAAGATAAAATTAAGAATTTTTATGATTTTTATATTGTTAAATCGCTATAAATAATAGAATTGACTTATCAAATTTATGAGTGCAATAAGGACTACTACTTTTATTTATCGCACAGAAGCAACAGTTATATTACGAAGTAGAAAATATATTGATATATTATCAATACCATCGTTATTTTAATGAAGCCATTAATAAAATGATTAATTAATAAATACATATCGAATTTTTATACAAACAATATTTATTAAAATCAACATTTATAATTTTGTAATGTTTCGCGAAATTTTCTTGTATAAAGCCAAGTGAAATATGAGAAATTTTTTTAGAGAATTCGGGTTAATTGTTAGAAAGTAGTGGCTTAATTTTTGTTCTAGAAATAATTTCTCGCATAAGCGGGAAGTGAAAAATTTATTTAATTTTCACGAAAATTTTAAAACTTTTACAATATTACTATATTTTAATATTCATGTGTACAAATAAAAAGTGATTATTTAAACATAATGATTTTTATATTTCTTTCTACTACAATCGTTTTTACACCATTTTTCAATAATTTTAGGTACAATGCGATTGGAATATTTGAATAAATAAGCGATAAAACGTAAAGATTTTTAAATTTGAACTCGTATTTATTTTTGTCAGTCAGCTTAAATGTTTATGAAATATATGTTTATACCATTACGTAACGATTACATTTTGTTACTTTTTATTTACAATAATTTGTACATCGATTCATTCGATAAATACATTTTATACATCGATTCTTTCGGCATTCTGAACACGATATTCGGTTGAAAATCCTTGGAGAAGCGGATCCGAAAAAAAAACCGTCAACAGTTTTTCTTCTCTCATACCCAGTTATACAATACTATGTTATTTTTACATTAAATTAAGTTTTTGTTACATTTTATTTATTTACAACTTTTTTAAAGGTACCACTTTTCGTGCGGTTTGAGATTTGAGATTCAAGTAGGCTGTTTTACCGCTTTTCATTTGAATAAATTAAAAGATTTCTGTTTATCGTTATATTAGCATATAAATTACAAAACAACAAATCTATAATTTATACCCCCGACAAACTTCAACGTGAAGGGTGACAAAAACAGTGAAATACTGGTATAATAAATAGTGTTCTTTAATAATTTAACTCGTAAACTATACACGTTTCATCGAAGTACAAAGTACAAGGTTTCTCGAAGCACCGACTTCGCACCAGCTGAGTGAAATTCATCTATCATATCTGGCAGTTGGCGGCCCGATCAGTCTCTGGTTTATGCCTAAGGCCTTAGAAGGGCGAAAGCGCGATTTGCCCACCGGCGTAATGATAAAAAGAAAAAAGAAACTTCTGATTTATCTCCACCGCGTCGTCAAAACATTAAAAACAATCCACACTAATCGTCAATCTAATAGAAAACGGCGCCTCGCGGGTCTACTCGTATTCGTGTATCTTTAAATATATATATATATATATAATTTTACGCGCCGCACAACGACAAAAAGTCACTCGCCGATCCTTTTGAAACACTCGATTCGAGCGATATAATTACATACATACATAATTCACCTAAGCACCGAACCCCTCCTTCACACCGAAAAGTCCCGAAACAAACACGGGCCTTGTATGGGATCGCAGTGGTGCGCGCTGCTTAATATTACGTTTCTCGAAAATACAATCCTCGACCGTCTTTCGAATAATTTCCAATTGATTCGAATCTACGTCGCGACGTTGGCACCACCGTCGACTTTGAAACTCTATCGTGTACGAGGCGCGCATAAGCGTCCGCGAAGCCTCGATCGGTAAATATTATGCGTAAGTAACTGACTAAACTCAAGTATGAAATTCTCTAGTCGTTATTCACCTTTCTAGAACGAGTACGGATACTCCGCGAGGTACGAGCGAATCAGCGGTGGCAAATGGTCGGTCGGAGTTTGGTTCTTGTTGATCGCCAGTCTTGCCAAGTGGCAGAGGGATCTGGTCTCTTTGACGAGCGGCTCCGTCAGGTAGATCTGACTGTAGAACTGAGTGTGGCAGTTCATCCAGACCCGATTGCGATCGGTCCTCTTCGAATACCGTACGTAATAATCCAGCATCTTGATCGGACATTCGAAGAGGGGCATCTCGGGCTCGAGGTGCGGCGTCGAGTCCAATCGGAACTTGCCCCCACAGAAGTGCACGCGGACCGAAGTGAGGCCGAAGTCGCTCCTTATCGTTACGGCAAAAGTGTAACGGCTATCCGAACTGTCCCTCAGCAGCCACTTTCCGATTGATGTCGGATTCAGCAAGTCTTCGCTCTGTGGCCCCGTGATGTCCGGATAGTACCAGCCCGTCATTTGTAATAACCTTTTAACCTCCTCCAGGCGCGCTGGATTATCATTGTCCAACAGCAACGTCGTCATCTTCGACGAACGCGGCATAATCCAGGACAATGGAATATTTGGGACGACATCCCGCCTATTCGGATCGGAGACGTTACAGGTGCCGACCGAAACATCTTTCAATCTAGGAAGGAGGAAGTCGTGGTAATCAGGAATCCACTCGATGGCATCAGGAGTCGAGTCGTTGCTATCGGAAACGAAGTCGTTGCAATCAGAAACCGGGATAACAGAAACCGGGTCGTTGTAATTGGGTGTTACCGAATGAACGATTCCACCTCCGTTGAAGTTGTTCCGCGTTGGAGGAATCGTGACTTGTGTCGTTGCGGCCGAAGCGGTTATGTTCAATGTGCACTGGCCAACACTCGTCGACGGCACTTTGAACGTCGCATTCACATGGATCTGCAAGTCTCCGTCGGAGGTGAGGCTGAAGGACGACTCCTTGTTGCTGTCCAAACGTTCGTCCGTCTTCCTGCAATACTTGTCTTTGGCAGATGCTACCTGGCACAGGCTGTTGCAGGCGGGTTTCACCGGCCGCTGGTAGCTAATCCTGTTCTTCCGATAGGAAGGCAGGCTCTTCCTGAATGGATCGCTCGACCCGATTCGACGAATCCCGGGTAACTCCTGACATCCGCTGGGTTCGTTCATTAATCGCAAATGAGAGCAGTCCTCTAGCACGGTCAACGGGTAGTCAAAGTCTTCGGAAAACGACTTCTGCAGCAGGCAACCGCCGCCGGTCAGCTTCGATCTGATCGGGAATGACGGCCGCGGGAGGACGATTGCGGCTTTGGTGTTCTGGATGACACATCCTCCGGAGTGCCAGAGATTGGTTCGGCTCGCGTATCCCTTCGGACTCGAACACGATTCATCGTCGGTGGAGAAGCTCGACGAGAAATCCATGTATCGAGGCATGTTGCAACAGCCGGGCTCTGGAAAGAGATGCCTGCAGGTCGGGCACACCGTTGTCATCATCTTGACTGGTATCGTTTCTTCGTTGCGGTCGTGGCCGAATCACTCCTCAGCATTCCCTCACGTTTGATGAATCTGAAATACACAGAATAGGTCCTCGTTGATTATTCATTCTTGCACTCGTCCGGGATAAAGTATACGATATGCATTGGTTAAAGGGAGGGCGCGGGAGAGCATGTAAACATACTAGAATACAGAATAATAAAGAGACTAAATTTAAGCACCCCAAATGATGATCTAAAGCGGACACCGTTAGAGGATTCTTACAAAGTTTCAAGGAGACGCTCGTCAACTTTTAAATCGTTCCAATTGCCTTTGTTAAACACCGTTACGTATGCGACAATATAAAAAGAAGCGCTAACTAATAGCAGACATGAAATAATAAACCGTCCAACTAACCTTTTGCATCCGGAACGCGATATAAAGGTATCAAATCTATTATGACACTGTCAATAGCGGATTTCCTCGTATCGTTAAATAAATTTATCGCCTAGTGCAATAACGAGCGACGCTCGCTAAATAATATAACAATGACCACTAATTGCTTCCGCGGTCTCTAATTAACGTAATTGCGCATTTCCTGTCATAATAGAGATATCGGCTAACCGGTCGATGATTCGATCACGCGATGCAAATCTGCACGGGCAACAGGTCTTATTAGTAAACAAATGCCCCATAATCTCAAGATAATTTCCAGACATTAACGAATAGCCCCAGAAATCTCGGGAATCGCTCGCGCGACCTTATTGACGAATTGGCCGGTCGCGTCGACGTGAATTTTAGATGCATTATTTATGCCGGGCGTTTGGATGCGCGCGGCGTGGAGCACGCGAATAACAGCGCCGCCCCTTTCTCACGTTCCGCTTTTATCGCCTAATGAGGTTCGGGGAAGCTCGTTAAGCCGTCGACCTACGATTTGTCAACGCTTTCTGCTAATCGGCACAAGTGATTCTCGAGATTGGCCGTGCGAATGAAAAGGATTCCGCGGAACCCGAGGCTTAAGTCGGACAAGTCGCGCCTGAATGGGAGTCGCAACTTTTGTAGGACGCTTTGCGGATCGACGAGGATTTCGTTAGCTCGATTTCGATCATTGCATACGAACCACCGGACAGGTCACCATTGGACGTTCGGTTCTCGGGCGAGATGCTTCGACGCTTGAATCACCCGTTTTCAATGGATTTAGTCAATGACTAAGCAACGAGGCGCTCCGAAATGAGTGAAATTTCGAACGTCGTCAGCAGAATTTCAACGATCGGAAACTTGGCTTGCTGGTGCAAGCGACACAATAGAAACGACTGAGCGGCTTGAAGAAACAATTCTTGTAATCGAAATAATCGTGCACGGGGAGTTATGTCTGAATCATTCGACGAACGTCATCTCGCTTGCAATCGAATATCGCTTAGATAAGTCGTTTAAACAAACGGAAAAAAAGACATCCGTGGCAATCCGAGGAATGTGTCCTACTGACAGATGGGACGACCTTCGAAAAGTGAAACGATATTTAGTCGGAACAACATACCCTTACGCAATTTATTAAAACGACCAACCCTAGTATAACGAAGTCCTGGAATCCTTCGAGTGACAGATGCTCTAATCTAACCTGATCCCACGCTTTTGATCAGTGAACAGGGTATTACTCCGCTAAGTAGAATGGAGTACGTAACGAGCAAATCCACCCCCCCTCCACCGCCCTTCGTTAAATGCAACAATGGCGCGCAACGGCGATCCGCATTCAAGATTCACCTGTGAGTAACTGGCCTCTGTCCGTTAATTAAAACGGGCCATAACGAACGCGCGAGTCGCGGCTCGCTAATTGCTATTTTTGTGAAAGTGACTGGCGTCGTCCTCCTTTCATTGCCTCCCACGTTGACAATTGCCATTCTACATCGGCAAAGAGTTCTTGCTAAGAGCCGCGACAAGTGTTGCGATTGCACGCGCTCCTAACCTTTTATTTACGTCATTCTCGTTTACTTTCATCCCTTCCTCGATTCGATGTCTTCGCGGACTTATTTAAAAGCCAATCCGAAGTAGATTACCGCGAATGAAAAAGCGTGGCGCCGCGATAATGAAGAAACAATAACCTCGCGGATTCTACGACCACGCGAATGATTCGAATTGTTGGGGACGTTCAATCTGACAGGTCCAAAAAAAAACAAACAAACAAATTGTTCGAGTAAAGGCCACGTGTACTTTGTCGCAAAATTTCGGACGTTATTGGAGAAGAGTAAAGTTGGGAAATTACCAATGTAAAGATTTCGAAGGGACCGACTATCAAAATCCAGGTCTCAATTCCTAACAGCTATTAAATACAGTCTCCATTATTATCATCATCTGTCCGCCCAGTGCGTCGGTCGTCTCTTTAACGAATCACCTGCGCGGGAGAGAAACTCGAGTGTTACAACTGCATGAAATTCCGCTTATCTCGTTCGAGAATTGCGGATAAAATTAAATCGTACCGGTGAATAGTCGTCTGATTGCCAGCTTCTACGAAGCGTTTGTTGAAATTTCTTGGTAGTGTCGGCGTCGCTTTATCGGCGCGAGGATACATCAGAGCGGAGATGTAAAATCAAATGACGAGAATTCCGCATAATCACTTTTCGGAACAATTAACCCAACATTTCTTTTTATCGCGTCATCGACGGACTATTGCTCGTTGATTTACGATGCTAGGCAAGCCTTGAATCAGGGTGTTGGCAGGTTTTCGGGTTCCATTTAAAATGTGCATCCCCCACCACTCGCACCTTGAATAAGCATCCCCATGATGATAATCATAACACCAATAAGCAACGGATGCAGAAGAGAGGTCACTCGAGCCTCGTGACTTTATATATACATAATCGAACGTAGGTAGGTAGTCACGAGTCAAGCTTTCGGTATATATTTAGAATGCTTCTAATTGCGCTCGTATAGTATACCTGTTACCGCAAACATTTTCACAGTCTCGTTAATGGAAAAAACAAAACCAACTTATCGGCCTGCTAATTGAGGATCGAGGGATCCAACTCCTTCCGAGAAAAGGGTCGGATTAAAATGTATGGCACATATAGGATTGCGGTTTTTTGTCGGCTATTGATTTAGCGTCGGGGAATTCGAAAGAATGCGGAAGCTAAGTTATGCCCCTCGCGCACAGAACGTCTGCTACGCGTGAGATTTCGTAGAACGACCGCCTGCATCGGACAAATAGTACAATATTTGGAGTTGGTCCTATTTTTACCGAAACCATCATACGAGCGAACAAATTATCCGCTCGAAGCGACGACGACCGACAGAAATGTTAACGAATCCTCCGGCGTAAACTTCTTCGCTTGGCCAATTTCGAAAATGAAAAGAGAGAATCGGGCAATTTACCGAGTTTACCGTCGAGTTTCCTGGTAACCCTCGAACGAAATCTTTATGCGGAAGCGAGACGAAGGAAAATATCTTCCCCGAAAGCGCCCGACTTACCGGAATCATCGTAATTTCGAGTCTGGTTTTGCCGGCTTTAATTCGAGGAGGATGGCATTTAACAAAAGCGACAGAGTGGAAAAAAAGTATCCAAGATAAACAGAACTCGACGAACATTATCGGCTTAAATACTGACGTTCGCTTTTCTCTCGCCACCTTTCCCGTCGTCGTTCCGTTTCTCTCTTATACGGCTGGTACGGCTCTCGCAAGTACATTTTTTTCCGCCACATCCCTCCCATAATTTTTCGTTTCCCATCGCCATTCCTTCGGTTCTCCCTTGGCATATCCTTTGCTTTCTGGCACGTGTGCCTCGCCGAGGATTCGTAGTATTTGTAGAGTAGACCGAGGGCGAACTTCCGCGAATCCGACTCGCGCCAGAGCAGAACGAGCGAGCGAGCGCTCAACGGCGTAATGTCGCAATGCCAGAAAGCCAAGCCCCCATTTAGAAGTCGACGGAGACACCAGACGCTGTTTTTCTCCCATCGTTTTCGACGAGTTCCCGAGCAAACAATTCGAACGATCTCCGCCCTTCCCTTACGCGCCACCGCCGATTCAAGTTCAATCTCAACTGTACAACCCGCAATTCGATATCGCCTCTTAATACCGATAACGGATCGTGACTATTCGTTGCATAATTCACGATATCTAATGACGTTATCGTTCGCATTGTGGTCGTAGGGGAATATAGAGACCTCGTAAGACCGACGAAGATTGCAGTTACGAACAAACTGCTCTTACTTCTATGGCATAAATTAATAAAACAATACCGAGAAAACTCGGCACGATACGCACGTGAATTGAAATCAAACAAACAAACTTTCATCGTAAAACCAAAAGTAAATATTGTCTTCTACTTCTTCTCTCTCTATGTATATATCCGCAAGAAATTAGAGATTAATATTTGACCTGTCCGATAAGTCCGGGAGTGAGTCAACCGAGGGGGTGTGGGCTAGGTCAGTGCGCGCAGTAATGAACTATCGGCAAAGGCATTTTGGGCCGACTCTACAATTAGACGGGGTAGACGGATATCGAATGATGGATGCCGAAACGTTGGACTATTTTCGACCGCCAAACGGCGTTCCAGCACGTCATCCGGTGGTAAGCAGCAGCTATATCTCACCCGCCTTTCGCCCTGCGGCTATAAAACGAATCCTCCACTATGGAATGCCGCGAATTTTCGCGCCCACAACGATGACGACCGACGACCGCAGTTGCGTATAGTTGGAACGTAACTTTCCTAGAAGCCGATAAGGTCCCTGCGAATTCGACGATCGGATAAGGAGCCGTAAATCGACGAGATCCCATCGGCGGAAGAATCCGTCGCTTCCGAGAAACGGTGAATAGCGACTGTAGCGCGCTCGACATTTCGAATGCAAATAACAAACCGCCGCCGACAAATTTTCAGCCACCGATAGACACTTTCGCGCGCGCGCACACACGCACGCACGATAGAAACGTGTGCACTATGTTGCGTAAAATTACACGCGACATTACGTACGGCGGCGAGCGATACTTCACGCTTGCCAAGCTGTAATTAGCCGCGAGGGAAATTTACATAAGTATAATATCTAACCTTTCACGGAATCGATCATACCGAGAACTCGGTGGCTTTCGCTCTGCCACATGCCGAAAGAAAAACGTATGTCAAAATAGCTAAGCCCGTCGTCGTATCTTGGATGTAGGGAAACCCTATCGCGCAGCCCTAAACGTCAATTTTATTGTGCGTTTATTCGTCAGAGCTGACCGCAAGCCGTCAACCGCGCTACTTTCGAGTTTCCCGTTACAAAAGTTGGAGCCTCGAAGTCTTGTCGTCTACAAAGTACCCACCCAAAAAAACAACCCGAATCTACAATGTTTCGAGTAAATCTACTTTAAAAAACAAAAAGAAATAACTAATAACGACCCTTTCTTTAGGTGTCAGAAAACACGAAAACAGCTCCCAGAATTGAATGCAAAATCCAGTCATTAATTCGACTTGAACAGGACTTGTTTCTTTTTTAGAAATGCCGGGTTATTCAAAGTTTCACATGAGTCAGCCGTCATGAACATTCTTGAAGATTTCGGCAAGACTTCTTATATACGGGTTTCGTTTTAATTCGTCTTTGTTTCGTAGCCGTAATAAAAGACGGAGATGATTGACCCGGTGTCCGGTTCTTATAGTAGCTTGTGGAAACGTCTAGGAATTCCTGGACTGAAGCTTGATAAATGCGTCAAGAGAGTACAATCTGGACATGCCGAGAAATATCCGAATAATCGCAAAGAAGTCGACGGTAAAAGAGAAAACCTTCGTGTTTTACGCAAACGCTGTCTTTTTTTTTTTACGGAACACTTGACCCCCTTCGATTGCCGAGAACTTGTTAATGCTTCGCCCGTAAGGATAGCGTAAGAGGCGAGCGCGCTTTCCCGGAAAAGTTACCTTGTTTTCGAGTCCTTCAATATATATATATCGTTCGGATGAAATGAAAAATGCAATTAATTTCTGGCATTAACAAAGAAAACCACTGAATAAATCGATGTCCCTTTCAGACACTCGGAATGCATCATGGGAAAAAAAGACGAAGTAAAGTCTCATTTTGTGCTATTTTCTCGGTAAAATTCAAAACCTTTTTTCTTTTTATTTTTTTTTTTTTGAGATTGAATTCGCGGTAGTCGTAAACGGGCATGAACCCGTAGAGTCCGGTCGGAGCTGGAGTGAAGTGATTCCCCGAAATAAATTTCGAGGGCAGCTGCAGGAAGAAATCTGAATTTTAAAAAGGGGCAGTTCACTGGCTACCTGGGTGCTATTCGACTTCGAATACTCCTCCAGCACGAAGAGTCGGAGAGGTGATGGGAGCTTCGGAGAGCCAGAGACGGAGACGGCGCGAGTGTGCGAGCGAGAGGAGAAAAGGGAGACGAGGGAGTATTTGCCTCGTCCTCAGCCGTGGGTCGTCTCTCTCTCTTTCGCTCTTTCTCACACACATACGTCTATCCGAGATCGGAGCGTAAAAGACGGAGAGCGGCAGAACGGAATGAGAGAATGGAAGAGAACAACAGAGAGGCTTCGCTTCCACGACAAAGCGCACCCTGACAAGCGAGTGGGAGTCTTCGGAGAACGTCGCGGCATCGTTTCATTTTCCGAGAGGAAAAGACAAATACGGAATATTTTGTAACAATGTTTCCAGCTTGTTAACTGCTTACACTCGAACCGAATACTTGGAATACAAATTGAAAAATAAAACTGAATATTCAACGCTACCCTACCAAGTTGCCTTCTTCGCATAAATAATACAATTATCTTGATCTTATTATTTATAATCGCGAAGGCATATTTTTTTATATAAAAAAAAAGGAAGAAAAATATACAAGTCCGAAAGTCATTTGTGAACTTTGTCAAATGACCATTGAACGTCATTATTGTGAAGATTCGGAAGTTGAAACAAATATTCATCAACCGTCTTGCTTTAGGAAAACTAAAAACCAACACTCGACCCGCCTGTCATTGGCCGGAAAGAGGGACGAGACGAAAGTCGGCCCGCGAAAACTTTCGCGTTTCCAGGACGCGAAATTGCTTGAAACTCACTTGAAACGCATAATTTGGGGGGTCGGTGGGTGTTGTTGAAATCGTTGGTTGATGCTTACCGCAAATGAAAAAGTCCTTCTCGGTGGTGGTGTGCTGTTAATCCCAAAAAAAGAAAACAACACGTTTTATCACAGCAGTGCAATCTCCTCTTCTCGTGTTCGAATGTACTCGCCGCAATCGACTCGAGATCGCTTTTAAAAGCGAGCCACGATCTCTCCTGTAGCCTGCAAAGCGCCAGCCTCCTTCTTTTTCGCGGACTTTCTAATCACACTGCCCCAAGAAGCAGAGAAATCGCACGATCTCCGCGAACTCGTGAATCACCTCTGGCAAAAACTCACTTTTGCACCGTTAAAAGGCCGATCAACACTTGTAACTGCCGGAATCCTTGTTGTAACCGAAATGTTTGCGGAGATTGTCGATGGCTGGCCTCCTATTGATCAATGCAATTTGTTAACAGCCGAAAGTTATAGTCGAAAATTTTTGCGTTGACAGTTGAACCGATATGTTTAAGTCAGTACTTTTGACAATTTTGTTACGCGAGAAGGATCGTAACGGCTCGGCCTCTACCGATCGAGCGACTGACGCTTACTGAAGTGAATGGATCTATAAATACAAACTGGGCATTTACTGAGATGGCCGCGTGGTATGGGTATCGTGACGCGCTGGTGGAGGGGACCGGAGATCCGATATGGAAAGGGAAGTCACAGAAGGCGCAAATGGGGATCGGGAAGAATCACCCCACTATAGGGACGACCCGTACCGACGTCCACAAGGGAGACGGAGAATAAGGTGGCGGAACCTGAAACAGCGTGGCCGAGGCACGGCTTGACTTCGCTAATAGTACAGTCCTGGGCAAAAAGACGATTCTCAAAGATACGGACGGAGCTAGGGTCATGTCCTGAGAGCAGAAGAGAGCCGCGGCACGTGGGATTCTCCCCTTTCGAACGTCACGTGCGACGTCATAGGGTAAAACAGTCGCTTTCCTAACTGATAAGCGGATTTTACCACCTGTACGCCAATCGTGTTTCGTGCATTTGCGATTGAGCCTTCGCCACACTAGCGACGTTACACGGATTCTTCGTAACTCTTTTGCCATTTACGGTCTTAAGGACGTATTGTTGGGCTAACCTGTGATCTATGGCAGGCTTGCCAAGGTTTGGGCGATAAATCTTCAAATTTTCATTCGAAACGTACATCCCGACTTGGCCTATCTCGGAACTCTGATCTATGGTATGTTTCGAGTTATTGTACCTGAGGAAATAATTCGTGAAAATCGTGTATTTTTCGATCTCCTTAAAAGTGTAAAGGCGATTGCATACCTACTTAAGAAGGCTCGCTCGTTAATTAAAACACGACAGTTTTTCTTTACTTTAAAATATGTTGTACTTAAACTAATATTCTTTCATCCTGTGAAGTTTGAGATGGAGATACCGGTCAATGAAAAAATGATTAAAATCATCGTTTAACGTGCATTTTATAGAAAAATCTCGCTTCGCGGTCACTGTATTCTTAATATCTCTGCAAATAATTGACAAGTATTAATGAAAAACTGGGTACTTGTTATATTTGCATTATTCATATTATTTCTTATTATCCCTATGTTGTTGGACTATTTTATGAAACATCCAACGTGAAAATACAAAAACGTTATACATTTAACCTCAATAAATGTCAATTGTTATTTATCCAGGAAACTAAAAATATAGCGGGAACAGCGTTAATTTCAGAATGAATAATAACTTAGGCCCGAATGTCGCACGAATCAGGAGATTTAATCGAAATTCGTTATAATTCAGAAGACTATTAATGTAGTTGTCATTAAAATTATTGCAGTATCTTCAAATATTTAATTATAGCAATTGAATGTATACCTTTCGTGTAATACGATATTATAATAATGGTATTTCAGTAATGGATTCCGGAAATTACAAGTGCAGTATACGGAAGAAATGCATACATATATATATAATCTTAAATTTACGAAATATCATTATTAACTTTTCATTGTTTGTCATCGAATTTGTCAAAGCCTTCGACTCAATGATATAAAGAACTTTCTGAAAATCCGAATATTCTCGCGATGGCTCTCTCTTCTTTCTGGAGTTTAAAATTGACGACGATGAATTTTTTAAAGCAAAAATGCAATTGAAGTACGATTCATCGGAACCCTTTTTTTGCTGGTGCAGTTAAAGCCATAAATTCAAAGTCATGCATATTATTCCTGGTAGAATATTCAACGTGTGGTAGTGACCTTGCCAATTGCCAGGGCCCCATGAGGCCAGGTCAATTTTTCGAACTTAGGACAGAATCGTGGAATACATTATATTATTATCCGAATTGACCCAAAAAAAAATAACACTAAGCTTTTAGAAGCCCTTTTTCCACGGATCGATTCTTCTGACCGTATAATCGTGGCTCGGACTAAAATGTATGCATACCATTATGACTGCGATAATGATAACGAGAATTGTCGTAACTCCTGGGACATGATAAATGGCGATAATAAACTGTCGTATTTTGTGAGGCGTCAGTACGAAGGAAACGGAGAGAACATCGTAAATATACTCCAAACGTTCCAACCGAACTGGAATGCGTTCGACGATTGTCTAAGCGTTTATTGCAGGTGCAATTAAATATTGTCGTCAATGCGATGTCGTAATGTCGACGATGTGACATTTCCTTCATTGCGCGAATCGATCAATTTCACTTTCTTGAATCGTTCGAAAGATGGCGATCATATTTCCTCGCTTCATTTCGAGTGAAATACTCCCGTCGAGGATACAACAGCAAACGAAATTCCCCTTTTTGGTGAAAGAAAACATCACTTCGACTATAGGGTGACTGATTTTTCACACATCCTCATAACGAACATTCGCGTCTTTCGTTACGAAAAAAAAAAGAGAAAAAACTACAGAGCGCACGAAGCTGTTGAAAAAATATAATTTCTACTTCTTTATAAATGGCTGATGTCTCAACATGTTTTTCCTTCCGAGAAGCGCGTACGTCAATGTTTTCCTTCGAGTCTTTCCTCAGTAATAATCCGGAAAACTTTCGTTTCCTAGCTAAAACGTTTACCCCACTCACAAAATAGGACGTTAAAAAATTGCCTTATTAGTCCGAAAGAGGACAATAAAACCGACAAGTCGCCGAACCGAGAAAAAAAAACACGACTGTACAGTGACTCGGTACATAGTGACCTTCGGCGAAACATGGACGAATGAATTCAGGTGTACGGTTTGGGCTATCGTCACTGGCGACGAAATATGATCGTAAAACTACGTTTATTGCCCGTTTTTGGCCATGAGGGTTGCAGTCAATTCTATTCTATTCTTCTCTTTTTTTTCTTTTCTTTTCCTTTTTTTTTTAACGAATCCCTTCGTATTTATTTGTGTATGCGCGAGATGACGTGCGATGCATCGTGCCCAGAATCCGTTGAACGCGCGGCATTTCCAGTGCTCTACATAACCGTAAATATCAAACGGAGATTTCATTCTCGGAATAATAAGTTTCGAGTTGAGAACTTTATAAATTACACGCTATATATATAAATGATAGAATTGTATTATTTCAATACCGAGTACTCTTATACCGAGTTTAATTTACTCGGTATAGTTGAATGGTCAATATCCCCATACGTAATTTCCTTCCCGGAATGCGGCATACAGTTCACAGCCTGTGACTTTCTTCAAAACTATACGTTTTACTTTGTAAATGTGTAATCGTTAAGCCGAGAGCCTATCGTCGCCCGGTATTCAAAAAGTAATTGTCAATCTGTGGAAGTTGATATATATGTATATACTTGTAGGCTAAGCGCGTGTCCGTAAGGTTTTTAATCGACGGAAGATAAGTGACCGAACGAATCCCGGGTTCCTGGTGGTGTTGTACGTTTCCAAGCCGGTTTAATTAGCGTTTGTCATTGTCGCGCGATTATAAATATTACCAAATTATAAACGTTAAATCCCCCCCCCCCCTGCCCGCGACAATTAAATGCGACTTTATAGGCCCATTTCGAGAAAATCGAGAAATAACTACATCCAAGAAAATGTTAATAGTAAACACTGACGATTAGTGAGTCATATTTACCGACTGCGCTATTAAATACGGTAATAAGACGGCGCACTCTGTCGCGTATCAAGATTCCTGAGAAACGGCCTATATGTGTGATAATTAAAATTACCACACTCGGTGTAAAATTCATCCTAAATACTTAAGATCAACTATATTTATACTGTACATTTTCAATTCATTTCCGAAGATTGTGATTTTGAAAAAAAAAAAAAAAATCTTGGAATCAATTAAAGGTTTTTGTTTACAAACATACGCTGCCAATTCGCTACACTGTCTATAACGGTACTCATCGATCTATTTACCGAATGATGAAAATCTCTGCCACTTGCGAGAAACAATGACGGACGAATAACACGATGGGCCCTGCTACTTTTACTTTCCTTCTTTTGCACACTTCGCGACACTCTCGTGGATACTCGGATACAATCGGACGTTTTTCATATAGAGATTTTCGAAACGTTTAAGACTTTTACTGTACATTTACTGCTTTAATCTGTTTTTGAAGTCGATTCGTACTGAGAATGTTAGTAATATAACAGTGATTCATTTCAAGGGGCCTTTAACGCTTTTAATATTAACGTTTCGAATATTTGTTCAATAATTGATATAGAAAGCCTGTCATTGTGGAATAAGACTCATTACCGTTATACCGTTAGACCATAACATTTCCGTCATACGTGTATTGTTTCTAAACCGATCTTACACGAGTCGACGATGTTGAAACGCTAACAAAAGTCAGCGCTGGAATCAATCGTCGGAGCACGTTTTATTCGGAACATTCCATCGTCATTAAACAATTACGGTCGACTCGGATGCGAATTTCAAGTTTGTTTTTTTCTTTTCCTTTTGTTTTGTTTGCTGCCTTCGCGTATCGACCATCCCTCAACCTTGCGACCGCGAAGCCGTATCTCGGGGTCGGAGAGATCATACGATTACGCGCGTATTTCTGGAATATCAAGTACCAGAAATACACTACCGCGCGAGCTCGAGAAACAAGCAATTACTGGAAACGCTTAAGTAATCGCATGGTCACGATGATTTCATCGTTACCCTGAATATGGAACCCCCAGTCGCCGTTTCAGCGACTACGCGAAGATGATGGACCTGCGCATTCTTTGTAATCGCAATTATTCGAGGAAATGGTCCATCGGGCCCGCCAAGGCTGTGGTTGGTTACTAATCGAATCCTTTGACGTGTCCCGTACGAAAGCGGACCTTCGGGGAAAGGAATGGGCCTGACTCCTCGAAGGTCCGAACTTTGCTTTCACTGTCCCGAGGACGGCTGACGTCGAATCGATTGCGTGGATTTTCCTCTTTTCAATGCCCGCTTACAACCGAATACGTGTAACGGCGATGACCTTGCAGTTCACGACAATCCCTTCTGCCCTGAATTCGTATGTAGTTCAACCGCACGTATCCCGCCAGCATTGATCGAGAAGCCAGTTGGGAACGTTTTCATCGTTAACGTACAGAAAAGGTTCGACCGGCATGGGATTTTGCGAACCATTCCGAGTCTCATCCATGGGGAATTCGCGACGTGTACGAGTCTCGTCTTTGTGACGTATACTCGATTGCCATCTGTCTCCTTTCTCGCGGCATTTTCGTCTGCCTCGTCTACCTCGCATCTCCCCCAGCCCCTTTCTTCGTGACCCGCCAGCTGCCTTTGAAAGGGAAACACGAGCCAAGCGTGTCTAGATTTTAAATCTTTAAGCTACGGGAGCAAGCGAGAGAAAGGCGACGGTCGAGGAAACGCGAGCGTGTACAAGCGAGATGACGAGGGTTACGACGAGCGACATGCATAGGTCTCAAATTTCAACCTCGCGCTTGAATGTCAATGAAAAACCTTATAGGACGTGTCAAATCACTTCATCCGACACTTTAAAAAAATGGCGCTTAGTATAATACCAAGCCCGAGGTTAATTTCGGTCAAGCCCGGTTGTCGTTTCACATTGAGACGTTTGACGCGTAAATTTGACTATTTTTCTTATCAGGAAAAAGAAAGATTTGTTTTAGGTAAACAACCGGCTGAAAACCGATAAATCTCGAGTTTTAGGGAAAGAACGGGAGAACCTCTTGACTCAAGAGCTGCTTTTCTCGCAGTGACTCCGAGGAATGTGGAGCAGAGTCGCGCGTATCTTCGCACATTGTCGCGCGTCTGCTGGCCTTGATTTCAAGGGGACCAACTCGTGCGTTTTCAAAACGCTCAAACGACGATTCGATGATAAAACTAAAATTACTCATCGTTCGTCGAAAAAGAGTCCTGTCGAAAACGATTTATGTGCCCCGAGTGCACGAGTGTTTTTCGAAACAAGTCGATTTTACGACTCGACGAGTAATAGAAGGTCTACTATTACAAAAAAGTCTTGATACATAGCCAAGAGTCAACATCTTTTAATTTCACCATAAACATATTGCGCTCGGCGCCCTCGCTTAATATCACAAGACATTTTCCGTCCGAATGTTTCGTCGAATTGCTTTATCAATTGCGACATAAACCACAATAAACACTAAACAACGAAAGGAACAGAGCGATAACTTGAAGATCGTCGTAATAATACTAAAAAAAAAGCAGCTGTTCGAGCATTTCTCGTTGGCAATAAAAATGCAAGAGGCTTAAGTGCAAATCAGTTTATTAATTCCTTTCGGCCGTAAAATTCTAACCTCACCCTAACCTAACCTAACCTAACCTAACCTAAAACTTTCTCATAATTCCAAGACAGTTGTTGATCTTGAAATTAGATAAGTCCTTGAGTTCATGGAATAAGGTTAAGAGGAATATGCCCGAATAAAAGCGATTCTTTCTATTGGCAATCCCTAACGGAATGTTTTTCCTTCCCAAGTATTTGGTGAAAGTCAAGTTTCGTAACTTTTTCCGTGAAGCAAAACAAAATGTTTCTCAAAACGATTTTCGAGTACTCGAGCTGTCAACTGGACAGACACCATAAAGCGGGTCTAGTGTATTATGCAAGTAGTGCGCAACGTGGTACTTTTATGCACGAGATGGATGTCGCGAGCGCGACTGGCCTGCAAAGCCCCCGTCGCTTTAAAAAAAAAACTCTTTGCACAATGATGAAAAAATATTATATTTTTCGAGCGCAATTGGAACGACCGTCTTCAGCATCGGTTCGAGGATGAGTGAAACGCCAAGATGAGCCCTGGGGCGCTTCTCTGCAGATGCCAGCAGAGTTCGTCCGTCTTTTGCGAAGCCGATAATCACGGCCAAAGGCGGACACCTGGACGTGAGTCACGTCGAGGCTTTGCGGTATATGGCGCATAATGTTGCATATACGCCCACCAAACGCCTATGATGCACGTCCATTCGGTGTTTATGAATATGAATTTTCAACTAAGAGGCTCCTAGCTATCGCGTCAGCGGAACTCGCCGTGTTTAAAATGCAAATTTCGCAATTTCTTTCATTGCACGAGCATTGCGGATACGTTGTGTTCGCGCTTTCTTTCAAATAAGCGTTTAAGAGAATTTCTCGGACTGAAATCATTTTTTGCCTTTTTCCTGCAACAAAGGACTGTGGGCGTTTCGAGTACGAGTTCGCGCGGACTCGTGTATGGACATGCACATGGGTGTGCATCTTCTCGGAACGATGGCAAACTCGTCTGTTTGCCGTGGGAGTTTTAAATGCAAATTTCACGCTTCGTTTTCGTTTACAAACAAACGACTAAACATTTCTCTCCATTAACTTTTTATGGCCATCAAACGCGTGTGTTGCGTACATCATGACTTGTGTTATATATATATGCAATTCATTTAATATGCCATTTTTTTTATTCTACCAGGTATCGCGATAACCCCATTTACAAAAAGAGCGACAAGTTTCCCGCGGGTGTCGCGTAATGATATTTTCTCCAAACTTTTCCCACTAATAACCGTTTGTTTAATTACGGTTTCTAGTTGCTTTTAAATCTGTTTTTAAGCGTTTCCACGTCTTTAGCGAAGCACAAACAATTTCATGAAACGATTCGTGGCTATGAGAATACCAACGAATTACCATCAACCGACATTTTGAAAGAAATGTATCAACCTTACGAAATTGATAACACCCCTCACTAGCCAGAGGATAAACGGGATCAGAACATCGACATTCTCCTAGAATCTTCCGTACCTTCCCGGAATTCCGAGTTTCTTGTACCAAAGTGCGAATCTTCGTGCGCAATTGCTCTCCTGGAAATGGCGATGGCCGACAAGATGAAAATTGATTTTCGCACGATTTGCTGTTTCTTCTTGCAAATCCCGTTTTCAAACTGCGGCCCGATAAACGTCGACGCTATAATAAAAGCCACTGTCTCCGATACGTAACGGATTGCTGCTAGGAGTACCGGCGCCATTGTCAGTTGATGCTGAAGCTGCGACAATTGCTCACTCGGCGTAAAACTTTCCGAGAATACTTGACACTTGAAGCACGCAATCGTGCTTCTCCCATTTACTTTCATTTTATCGTAAAAATAAACGACGAAAACAGATCACATTTCTATTTGTATCTCTACGATTTTCGACCGTGCTTCCAGCATTTGTTGTTCTGATTGTTGATGACTGTTGGCATCGTGTGTATTTTTACTTTGAGGTATAATGCAATTATCATGCTCCTTCCAACAATTGGATTATCATTTTTAGACTTTCAAGGGGTTGTAAACAATTACATTTTCTGGATTTTTTTTTTCGACAGAGTAGTACATATTTATTTAAAAACTGCTAGCACCACCGAGTAGCACGTGTTTTGGGGTACTTGTCTAGTTTCTTTTTTTTTTTCATAGAAAATATTTTATAGCGAATCAACAGCTGTATTCTAGGAACGCCTTTTTTAGGGCATCACTTGTCGTGAACATGATAACTCGAAGACGTGATAATTCTTACAAAAGTATCGTTATCGTACATGACCAGAAATCGTTATTTGACCGGTCAAAACGAAATCTAACAAGCGCCTACAACATTTTATTGCAACGGCGAGCATACTCGAAATGATTATTTAAATGCTTCGAAAGTCTCGAGCGTTTCTCGCAGAATAGTTAGCTCCGATATGCATACAGGCTCGCCATTCGGTTTTTACTTCGCGGTAATGCGAGGTCGAACGAGCCGACATTTCTACCTGGCCTTAAACAAGGAGATGGAGTTTACTGCAATTCCAATCGTTCGACTGCCTTTTTGCACATCCGTCTCTCTTTTTGGGCTCGGCAATTTCCTAGCTAGTTTTCACCAGTTCTTTCAAAACTTTCCGTTTGTTTTGCAGCACGATCTAGTAACGCGACGTCGAATGGTAAGATCCAGCCTATCGTCAAATGTATCAAAGCTGATTGGAATTGTGAAAAGTCATGTCGATCCTATTGTTTCCAGCCTTTAATGAAAAGAGGACTAAAAAAGAATTGTTTAAAAACCCACGAAATCGAGTCAGCGGAGAGTAATAATTGGGCGCCACACAGTTGGCCAAGTTCGGTGCATCGCAGCATAAAAAAGCGCAGTTAATTCCTCTCGATCCGCGGGTATCTTTTATTTTCGTCTAGCGACGGCCCTCCAGGAGAGTGCAGTCGATTCTCAGAAGGATCTCCCTCTCGCTCGGTAATCTCCGGGACGAAATGCCGCGAGCGCTTTCTTCATTTCGCGGATATCTTTTTATACGGCGCGCCATCGATTTTAACGAAAAATAAAAAAAAAAAAAAAAAAAAAACAAAAAAAAAAAAAAAAAAAAAAAAAAAAAAAAAAAAAAAAAAAAAAAAAAAAAAAAAAAAAAAAAAAAAAAGAAAGAAAAATGAATTGAAGAATTGCTTTATTCCGCGACTTGTTGCATTTTCGTCCCAAGATATCTCGAGACTTTCCGTTACCAAATCGGTAAACAACCCGACGCATCACTGTTAAAAATATACGCTCGTCCCGTGGAGTGAAGGAAATAGAAGCATCTAAATTTAACATGCGCTTTAAAAAATATGCCACGAGGCCACAGGTGTACTTGTGAAAAAACAAAAAGCGTTGGCCAAATCAATTTCGCGATTCGGTCACTCGTACGTTTCTCCTCGGCAATAATCAGTCCGCGGGGGAAAAAAAGAAGCGGTTTAAAAAAAATCCACTTCCGTTAAATCACTTCTATTCAATCGGGTCAAGGAACCGCTAGTAAAGAAACGGATCTAGCAAATGGATTGATGATTAGCAACCCGCCAAGAAAAACCCAATCAACGAGAGGCAAAAAGACAACCGCTTCGTAAAGATTGAGCAAAGTAGTGGTCATTCCATATACGAGCATTATCATTCGACGTATACCTTCGTGCTCGTAAATGTCACGTATCTTCCAAGAAGAAGCATTTAAGGGGTTACATGCCGTTTAACATAAGTAATATAATGTATTATTCTCGTAAAACCTGGGTAATAAACTCGAATGCAAATTAATGCACGTGTGTTCTTTCCGGTGGTAATACGGATACGAAATAGACGCTTCCTTGTGTAAGGTAAGGTTGGAGGTATAGGTACTGCGAGCTTTTCACGCACCTTCCTGGAAAACGACTATACATAGCCAAAGGGTTTCACTTATTTATAGATGTCGTGATTTATCAAACACAGAGGTATTTGATCCGAGCGAGAAGTACATCCGGCATATAAACGGTTCAAAAATATCAGGTTCTTCTACTTCAATATTTAATTCAGCGATTAAGTATATATGTAAGAATTCAACATTTTTACTTTCAACGAATTCGACGCGCTGTCCCAAATTGCTTTGAAAAGACTCATCAGCGACAGATCGAACTTTGTCAAACGCATACATCTTTAGCGAGTAATCGATCCATTTGAATAATGAAAAGAAAAACAAATAATCAATGTCAGGCAACGCAAAACAATCTGGCGAAGAGTCTAAAACAACTACGGCGAATTTTTATCATCTCAATAACGTTTCTAGAAATCTCCAATTAAACACTTGAGTTTTCGAGTCGCGAACGCAAACACGGCTCGTAATCGCAATACGGAAAATGCGCGGAATCTCGCCGCAGTACGTGGAAATGCAAATTTACAGTCAACGATTGTCACGCAACATAAGGCCAATCGCGTCGAATGATAATGCACTAGAATTAAGTAAACCCAACAAAAGAGTCGATAATGAGCGAGCTTCACCGTATTATTTCGCGCTGGAAAGCAGCGTGTTTACGCGGACGTTTATAAAGAAAAACGTGGCGCTTCCGCGACGCATGTGCCTTTATCGTTACACCGCGTTGTAATCGTGGCTGTGGAGGCTTTTTTTTCGAAAATGATTTGCATCATATCGCTAATTGCTCGTCAAACCTATTTTTCCTGTCAACCTTGATACCGTTTCAAGCAACTGTAGTACACGCGCGCATTCCTTTTAAATAAGTACTATAATTCTGATATTTTTATTTTTCCATTGCATTCCTCGAACTGTACTTTAGGTCTTGAATAAACCTAAAGATATATCGGTATTGTTTCTGATAACAGTTAACCCTTGCGCATATTCATAAGTGAATCGTTTAAAAAGAAAATTTAACAAACTTGGAAAAAAAGTTGGATTTTTCATGGTATACACAATATACACATATAATACATTTTATCACCATGAAATAATTGGATATATAAAAAAACACTTGAAATTCCATGATAGTGGTGGACAAATACATTTTGCGCGGAAATACTTGGCAAACGTTTCTCATTTTTGAGGTACGCACGACACGATACAACTTCACGTAAAAAAATATTATAGTAAATTAGGTAGAAATATGTGCCTGATTCAGCCATATGATGATATGATCTACGGAGAATAGCCACTGGCATCGCGTTGCTGTGAAATAGGCATATCATTATGCCTAATAGTTTAAAATAACCACATAATCTTTCCAAAGTATACATTAACGATATGTTTAATCGAGATAGAAATGCTGTTGCCGACGCAATAACCCCTGCGCGTTTCTAACTTGTTTTTCTGTTTAGCTTGTTATTGTTATAAAATTACGTTTAGGAGAATCGAGTGGGATGTTGTTTCACCATTTTTCCTGCTTGTTCCCTTCTCTACCAAAATACTGAAATGAAATATAATAATCATGTTAACTATTTTGTCTGGGTCCATTTAATGAAACTGCAATATCCAGATTTAACTGTTACTTGTGCCGCGCCACGCGGCAGCGATGAAGCTTATGAGGTTATAGTAGTATCAGTAGTAGTAGTCTTTATTTTGGCTCGAGGGTGACCACATAGCCAATCCAATAAGTAGATACATAGTTTAGTATTATAAATATGTAGACAATATCAAGATTATACATGAAAGTAGCAAAAAGTTTATGATTTAGCAATTAAAAAATATTAGTATACGTAAATGACAAGTACATAATTATAGAATAATGTATGAGTGAGTAGGTCGCGTGACTGAATAATATAGACTCATTACAATCTAATGCCAGGCCTAAACCAGAACGCTGATTATTTGGCGGTTTTCACCTTCCTCGATAATCAACCGCGCATAAGGCTTGTTGCAAGTGAAGATGAATTTCGAACGGTGTTTGGTGACGCATTCCATAGCCTCGAAGATGTAATAATAACAAAAGAATTTGAGAGTACTTTCGAGCGATGTTTGTGAATGCGTAAGATATTATAGGATTGGCAAATTCCGATTACTCTTACAATATCGTAATTTTATGACAATGTTACGTAATTATACTCGGTTACCTGTATACATATATATGCCTTTTAGATTTCCGTTACAATTTGGTAATTTTATATTTATAATTTCTAACAGGAGATGAATCCATTGTATATTCATTAGATATGCCTCGTGTGCATAATTTTCATTCTTGTCGCATCGCAAGGCCGCTAGGTGCAGTAGCGAATCCCGCAAAATTACGGTGGTATCTCGTAGTAAAATGTGATGAGATGAATCCATACCATAGGCTATGTCCACTGACGAGAGGTGCCGCGTAATGAGCAAAGCTGTCGTTATTTGGTCCCAACATTATTATTGTCAACGTAGAGGCATTCTTTCGGCTTGGAACGATTTGAAGAGAGGAGGATGATGATCTAACGAGTAAATTTGAAGTGGTCGGCCTCGTTCAAAATCGATGATAACCATCGGGAATGTCCAACGAAATCTCTTATAAAGAAATTTGATTAGGATTACATTTATCGATCTCGGTAATCCAGGTTTATGATTGTGGCATTTATTTGACACCTTGAATATCTTTGTTCTTTACAATTCCTTGGTAGTTTAGCGATCAGTATCTAATTCGGTTGAAGTTGAATTCATAGTTCTTTCCTAAAATTTATAAGCGTTTGCCTTATCCTTTTACAGGTCAAGTGTTTTCTAAGACTTCGAGAAATTGGTTTGAATTCAAACCTTAGAATGATTAAGATATTTTCTAACGATTAGCACAAGTGCAGATAAATTAAATGTAAGTTATATCGTCGACCACATTAGCAAATGTACTTTTGTACGATATATCAACATCAGTGTCAAGATCCAAAAAGAAAAAATGTCTCAAAAGCTTGTCGGAAATTCCTACCTACACGAATAAAAAGTGACGTCGAAATTTACGGAAATCACACTGACTGGCCTGTCAGATTGGCCAACGCAATAATTCTGAATGTTACGCGGCTCTCCGTCTGTCAATTATGTGTTTTTTTTTTTTTCGTAAAGTGACTCTGTTCATCAGCGACCTCGGCGTTGCAGGTCACGAAGTCGTCGGTTCGCGTATCCGCAACGTGTGCTTACCGAGAAAACGTAAAAAGCGTCGCTCGTCGATTCGTGGAAGAATGCGTGCACCGTTTCAGTCAAAAACGCGCAAGAATGTTTTTCTTTTTCATTTCTTTTTTTTTTTTTTTTTACGGGTATATACAGCTGAGGGTAGCCGGCGCTACGGCCTTGAACGGATTCGCGGAATAATTCCGGCAAATATCGCGACCGCGGAGAAGCGTATTTGCCGCCGATAAGGATGATAGAGCCTTGGAGGTGTCCGTAACTCTGGATGAAATAATGATACGAGAGACGAGGATAACAACTGCCTTTGAGCCGAGAGCGTTCGACGATAACGGGCCAACTTACGACGTGCTTTAAATCGCCCGAGACAGCCGTTGCCTTTTTTCTCGCGTCGATTATTTTTATTACGCGTGTACCGGGAAGCGTTTAAATTCAATTTTTGGAAATCGTCAGATTATCGCATCGAGGGAATGAAGATTTTATGACAGTCTCGCGTGTTGCGCATTCGTGAGAGTCTTTGGGGGAGAGAGCGAATGTCGGCACGGCGATAAAAATTAATAAATTTGACATAACGTTTCTCCGCACGACTGAACCTCGTTTAAGCTATACCGAGCGGTTCCTTGATTGGACGAGTTTAGTTCGAAAGAGGAAAGAAGAAGACCAAAAAAACTATGTATAAAAACAGAAAAACTTATTTATCCGAAAACATATGAAACTTGTCCCGACCATTTACGACATGGCCATCGCTCTAATTGATTGACAATAACGACGTAGAAAGCGAAGTGGTTCGTAATCTTACGAGTTTCGCGTGTACGACTCTCGACGCCGATTTCGCGGAAGCAGTCGCGAGTACGTATTGATTGGACGCGTTCCATTTACAAAGCTGAAAAGCCAAGGTCCTCGTTTACTAGCAGCCAGCATTGTCCTTCCAGTTCCTTTTCTGACTTCGTTTTATAATTCACGGCTCGCGCATGCATAATCGATTGAAACGTCACGTAGTAGCATTTAACTCTTGACGCGCCGACTTTTTTTTTGGCGATCCTTCATAAATATCCGCGATTCCCAAGAAACCAAATAAAAATACCGTTACTTCCTGCTTCCCTTCGTTCCGTAATTAATGCTATTTTTTGCGAAGACAATTATTTCGCGGGTCAGTCGTCGCTTCTAGCAATGGAGATGAAGCCGCAATCGCCTCTTATACTGTAATCTCACTGGTCTGTATTGGTTGGCGCGCTAAGACTTGATACGGAGAAGAGGGAATAAGGAAGGTTCATCTTAATTTTATTGCTCACGATTCTTGCGATGGCAATGAAAATCCAATTAGTGCTGCGCTCTTTCACTTTTCCTCACTCGAAAGATTTCGAGGAAAAAGGCCATGCGACATTGTAGCAACAGTCTAAAATGCGAGCTGTGATCGTTGCATCACTCGTTCTCTTCATCATCATCACGAATCTCTTGTCCAGCCTTTCGTTTACCTCAATGTCATCTTCACATTGTCAACCTCGTGAAAAACTAGGTCATTCGGTAAAAATGTATAGATTTCCAGTGGTCAGTGATAAAATAGTCTTCTATATGTATAATACACTATTGACCGCGGTCCATCATAAGTCTGCTGATTATAGTTATACAATCATCAGTATTGTAGATTCGAATAAGTGGTTCACGGAAGCGATATGCAATCACGATTAATCCAGCGATAGGTGCTTCACAGATCGTGCTTGCAATTAAACGTTCGTGGATTTCATCATCGACATCACACTTTTTATATTTATCGCAATAAAATTGATGAAATACACATTGTATAGGCCTCGATGACTGGCGGATCGGTCAGTTACTTCCGTACCTTGACTTTCAAACATTCGCCCCTGAAACGAATGTTGTTAGTTCAAAGCAACTGAAAATTACAGATGTGAACGAGAACTTGTGACTTTCATCTTTAAGCTTTTGTCCTGATACCGTTATAAGTGTTGTGTTTCTTGCACGCGATGAGCTGTTATAGGCCCGAGGCTCCGCGATACGCTTCTCCACAGTCGTGAAGAGTCCCAGGCGATCCTAGAATAATTGGTGATATTGCGAGAACGAAGCGGTATCAACCAAATCGTCGATCAAACTTTGATCGACTATAGTCTACCACTATTGGATAGGACATGGTTCTAAAACATGTTAGCTTTCCCTATTGCAGTATTTGCACGCAAAGAAATATGTAGTGAATATAACATGGATTCATTTTTGAACTTTTTACTACGAGATCCTCTGTAACTCTACTACTGATTACAGATAACTGCTGACATAGTTATACTTCTTCTTATATGGCATGGCCGCTAGGTGATTCCCCAGTTCGGTTCCGGTCTCGTTATAGAATTGGGTCCCCGACTCTGATACAATACAAAAAGTCTGCCGGTGTATATACACGATAATATTCGCGGAAGAGATGCGCTATACACGATATTGACACACATGACGCTTTCAAATGCTGACATGTGTGAAATCACGTAACGAGTAGATTCCAGTGATAATTTATTTGTTCGAGGAAAAAAGAAGTGGTTTCTCATTCCATCTAAATTTTTGTAGTATTTCTTTTATTGTTGTTGTAAATTTGGCAAGGCTTTGAACTCCACGTACAAGTAGTTGACTAATGGACGTCTGATGGTTGACTAATTTTTTCATTGTCGTACTGTTCATTTCTAAGTTTGGACAACGGCCAGTTTTAAGATCCATATTAGGGACGGTTAAAAAACGAATTCTGATGAACGTGTATTAGCAGACTTACGTTAGATATACACTTTCTTACAGACGAAAACTCAACTTTAGAACGGTTTACTCTGATAAGTGAAGTTATACCGTTAGTCGGGCGAGTAGCAGCTCTTTTATTTAATGAAATGAATAGTATAAAAGGGCACCTTCGCATCAAGACGTCCAAAGTATAGAGACTTCCACTTTCGTAAGAATTCTTCGCTTTTGTATGATTTTCCTTAGTCATGATCTTTCCGTGCTAACGACTTCCAGCTCAATAGGATGACTTCAAACGCAAAGAAGAAAGTCTGCTTTGACAACAGTTTTAATGTGCCATGCGTAATACGGTCGCACATTATTTCATTTTTATTTCCCTCGAATAGATTTATGCGTTACGTTTTATTTCGTTCCCATTGTGGAAGACTTTGTTTCAATATATCGAACTCGTTGATGGCTCTGAATTAAAACTAGCGACAAAAAACGTAACGTAGTTCAGTAGGTTTCAAGACCTTCGAGAATAATGACGATGATGTTTCCAGTAGAGTGACACTCGTTCTTTATTTATGCCGACTCCATCGATTCACGTCATCCAAGTTTAGCCACAATCATCGCATTCATCGTTTTCCAAGATTAAACCAATTTCTCGGTTTTGAGCGTTCGCCCGCATGCTTCCAGGCTTCTGCGTACGCGTTTATTGTGCCGCTTTCAGAAACTGATATCGTGTCAAAGAGTTTTCGATTATATTCCCCGTATAATAAACGCCGGGATTTCGTGAAAATAATAGCGACGCCATCTTGGAATATAGGCATCAATCAAGCAACGCCACGTTCCATGCATTTTTCTCTATACACTCTCTCGTTTACATCATCGTCGTCCATCTCAGCGCGCTTCACGAGCGACTAGATCATCACTCCTGTAATGTAATATTCCGTGTAAAACATTAATAAACGCTTATGTGAGAATCAACAACCATTTCTACGCACGTGTACACTTTTTATGCTCTATAAAACGTTCGCGTGGCCATTTACTGAAATCAACTGCAATTCCTTCAATTTTGAAATTGAGATGCATGCGATCGCTGCATTTTGCAATCAAACATCATCGCTGCCTCGTCTATGCTGCGTGAAATGCGAAACTATTCTTCGCTCGCTTCATTCATTCAGGTGTATATCTGATCGTACACCTCTTTGTTCTTCCTCCTTTAATGGCCGTCATTTTAGCAATCGTCTACTTTAATGCGCTATAGGCGATTCAGGTTTAACGTTCACTCTTCTTACGTCCGTTCTCGTGCATTGGCTCGATTGTTTATTATATAAATGCATTACATTTACGATAACTTTATTATCTCACGTTGACTAAAACGGCATCGTATATTGTGCGTTTTTAGCGGCATTCCTAAAGGACGGCGTCATCGGGCAAAAAGGCAAAACATTCATTTTTCTAGTTGCAACATCATTTTTATTCATAATATATCAATTTACGGTTATTACAGACACACTATATCACAATATTTTCGAACTTAAACTATAAACGCGAGACGTGCCTGCAGTGCAACCTATTCATCTTACGGAATGTACATTTATCAGTAAATATGATACAAAATCAGATAAAGGTTTCCTCCAGGCCATCCACCTCCCGGCACGTAACTTATGACAAGATTCTCGAGACTTTTATGTATACATAGGGAATAAAAAAAAAACAAAACGTAAAACTATGAAACAGCACAATACAGCCATTTCCACGGTCGTCATCAATCATCCTTTCGTAAAACTACGCTTTACCGATCCATCCTTCGATTTCGATTGGTCGTCTGGTATCGCTCGTTAAGGTATCGCATCTTCTTCCGGTCCGAAAACCTTTCAGCGTCCTACACAGCTATAAATAATGGATTCGCACTTTAAAAAAGTCCATACGTCTCGTCGTCAAACATATACGATCATTTCCATTTCCCAGTAAATTCATTACGTATGTGTGTTTATTCGTATTGACGTATGTGGGTGTGGGTGTGCACACGTATTCGAGCGCCAGGTCGCTTCTCCTAACCTCCTATATGCTGGCTCCCCACCGAGAACCGGCGATTTACCACTAGATATCAGTCATTCGAATGCTTCGCATTTACATATATACGTACGCAGTGTCATGCCCCACACTTGTGCGAACTCTGCGAATATTTTGAAACTTTATTTGATTTTTTACCGATAATGTCCAACGACGTCAAACGAATAATACACAATGAAATAAAGGCGTCATCGTCAGCTTCATCTCATGTTTATCGTGATGACATAATGATAATATAATGATTGCAAACAATCGTACAAGTGTTTCAATGAAGATAATAAGGGAAAAGCAGTGAAAGATATTTTTCACGCATTTAAGTTATCAACGTGACATAATTTTACAAAATGCTGCTACGTAAACAATGATTGTGTATCATTTTCAGTAAAAAAAATTTTCGAGGAATTCCGAGTACGATTCTTAAAATTACTAAATTGTAACAAGAACGAAAAAGGCGGTTACATATAGTATGGTATTGCCTGAGCGCTCGTATCATGTACGATTTTTCATTCGCTCCACATACAGATGGCGCCACTTGCGACGCTTACCCGCAAGAGAAGAGTTATGCTGTCAGTTTCCTTTGTTTAATATGGAGTATATTTCAATATACTATGAAGAAAAGAGAGAATCCACAAAAATCGTGTAAAGAAAATAGAAAATAATATTAGTGTCATCAACGAAAAAAAAAAACAGATATTATCTGAAACTATAATAAGTGAAATTACTTGTAAATGCGGATTAGAATGAAGAAATTAAGAAAACTCTACAAATACCAGTATTATCCGGTTTATTGAAAATTCTTAGTCAATTAGCATTATAATAATTAACTCCAATAATCAACAAAAATCGTGTAAAGAAAATAGAAAATAATATTATAGTGTCATTAAGGAAAAAAAAAAACAGATATTATCTGAAACTTTATAAGTGAAATTACTTGTAAACGCGGATTAGAATGAAGAAATTAAGAAAACTCTACAAATACCAGTATTATCCGGTTTATTGAAAATTCTTAGTCAATTAGCATTATTAATAATTAACTCCAATAATTGCTTTGTATCAGAGTCTACGAATCTGGCTGATTATAGCAATGTCATTATAGATTGACCTCCCATTAAGTGACATCTGTAAGTGAATAAAATCAAAACGAAAAACCGACTAGATCTCAGAATTCGATTTTTCGAAATTAATAATCCATTCTTCAATTAAATCTCGGTTTTTTATGAATTTTTGGTTTGACCAACAATTGCAAACTACGAATAAAAAGAGAATCTACGTGCTTTTAAAAACATTGTAAAAATTCTCGGTACTACCACCATTTGAAGCGGAAAATCAATCATCGTTAAATATAATTACAAACGAAGAAACAATAATCACAGTAAACAATTGCCGGCACTAATTACTTCAAAAGTGCTCCGAAACGGATAAACGCGGGAAAAAAACAAAAGGTTAAATCCCACGAAGTACCAACTTACGTAAACACAAAAAAAAATCACAAGACAGACAACTAATTCCGATTTCAACTTTTTTCTCATAAAACTTCAGATTTTGTGATTGAATATTGGTATTATTGTTTATTTACATTTTTAATAAATAAATTTTTATTTTTTAATTATAGATCACGCAGCAGGCCTGGAAATGAAGCAGAAAATATTTTTATTAAAGTGAGCACAATTCTTAACATCATTCCGATAGGTATACAATGAATGGTTCCGCTGATAAATTTCTTTCTTACGAACTCATCGTTAATACAATCCACCGATATGTAATTAGGCATAATTATTTATAAAAAGCTGCCTGTACAAATATTTAATAAATAAACGATGAACAATTTGTATATTTAAGAACTAAAACGTATGGAAACATTTTGCATTGGAATCTGTTGTCAGAGATAATTAGCGGTCTGTTATCTTTTGTACTTGATTTATTAAAAAATGCGCATAAATTAATGACTTATTATTATGTTCATGAAATTGCATAATTAAAAGTGACAAATAAATGTCTCGAGAGAAAAATTTGACAAAATATTTTTTTTTAAAAAGAACTTCAATATTGACAATTTTCCCAAATCTAATTTAAATAAAGATCTTCAAATATTCCAAATTTTAAGAAATTATTAATGCTCACTTAATAATGTAATAAAAATATGTTCACAACAAAATGAACCTGCTACTTATTAAAGAATTCCTTAATAATTTTAAAGACACCTTTATTTCTGAAGATTTGTTTGAGCTTTGAAATAATCCGAGATACGTCATTAAAAGTGGTGAAAATATTCAAATTTTAATAAATTGATTTTTACATTTTGATACTTTATGCAATACCTTGTCCCTGAAGTTCGGATCGTTCAAGTTTAAATTACGATGAATTTCTAATTTTTTAGCATACAGCACAGTGCAAATAGCGAATATGTGATTGACATGAAGTTGTTATTATTACGAGATTTTTAAAAACATAGATAAAAAAAAAAAGAACGATCCGAACTTCAGGCACATAATACCTTGTGATGTCAGCTAACTGACATAATTCTATTTAATAGTTTATTAATGAAACTGAGATAAGATAATTACAGCTGCTACGTAATTAAATTAAGTTTATTATGTTTCTATGAATTTTTTTATATACTGATGTAATCTTATTTTAATGAATAACCAGTAATTAATGCTATAATGATCGCTCAGTTCCGTTTTATATTTGATAAAAGGTATAAAATTAAAAACATCTTATTAAAAATGAACCTACAGATTGTCAAGAACAATCTCTAATGTAAATCGTTACGTAAAATATCTTTTGTCTTTTTTTACCTTTTATGCAAATGATGAAAAAATGATGCAAATAAAGTAATAATTAACTCAGCATACTCAGTTAATGACATTTCAAATTTACATTCCAATATTACTTACAATTTCAAAGATGATAAAAATTATAATTGTTGCTTCTTATCTTAATTTTCTCAAAATTATTTCCTTTACAGGAAATCAAGAATTTATAATGTCTAAACTTACATTTAATGATCTTCGTAATTGAGGTCAGTCCTCGTAGTTTTAATTTTCCTTTTGTAACTACAAAAGGAATTCCATTAATAATACAGAGATAGCAACCAATTAAAGATTGTACAATTTTTCTTCTTTTGTCGAAATGATTTTTTCTTTATTTAAAATGACATAAACTATATAAATTCAACAATAATAGCAACGGGTGAGTTTGATTTGCAAGGACTTTGCTATTTGTTATGTCAAATCCACAATCGCTACTCGAATGAGTATGATCTAACCTCTAAATAGCATTCTGTTATATTATGAATATCACAGATTGTATAAGCCTATATTACTATACACATTATATGAGAATTAATGTCTTCTCGCTTCTGCAATAATAAAGTTTGAATAATAAAAACAAATCTACAAACGATGTAAAAAGGAAACCTAAAGTCAATAAAAAATAGGAAGAATATTTCCATCTTAAGGAGGGACCAAAACAGTTGTCAACCTAACCTAACCTAGAAAGTAAAAAAGTGTAAATTTAAAATTATTGTTAGGTTTTTTAAAAATTTGGGCTCTGGTACTCCAACTGTACAATAAATACAATTAAAAAAAAAAAGATAGCAATGACATTGGATGTTAATTGATTGGATATAAAGAAAAATGAAATTTGGAGAACATTTTATTTTATTTCCAAACTTTCTCATTCAATTATCAACCAATTTTATTCGTATTTTTTAAGGGATCATATGTACCGTGTAAAACTACAGTACCAAAGACCAAATTAAAAAAAAAACATTTCAATTATGTATTTAAAATTTGCATTTACTTAATTTTTAGGTTAGGTCGGTACCTGCTCTACTTTTAAAGCCCCTTGAAAGATTTTCTAAAAATCCAATTTGTCGACTACTCTGTCTAATGGCACTTGAAACCTTCAATTAACTTTTAATGTGCAAATATGTACATATAATTGATGTCAACATGAAAAGTGTTACGTTTATAAAATTACCTTCAGTTCGTTACAAATGTCACTGATTGTGATAAACAAACATTCTCTGGCATTTCCTAGGCCAAATATAAAACATGTCAACAATTGCATCAGTTTAAACAAAAAAAGTGGTTCATTTCTGCGTCGAAAAGTCGTCCAAAAGCAGTCTGCAGTTCGACATCAGTTTATCATCCAATATTGCGACATAATCCCTTCATGGGGACTTTCGAAAATTCGTGATCAGGGTAGAAAGTGTCACAGTTGTCATAATATGTCCAAATTTTCGAAATTTTTGGAGGCAATTGGCAGCGGCGAATGCGAGCTTTCGCGCATTTCACTTACCGTCTACGATTCGCTGCGTGGAGAGCTTCGGCCCGAGAAAAAGGAAAATGACTCGGTCGACGCGTCACAGCCGCATCGCGAAGCCTCGTCGGAGTCAACGATGAGGAAAAGGAACACTCCAGCCGAAATTCTTCCCGAGCGTCCATAAGCGTCACTTTTTACGGTATGTACTATACCAGACGTTGGATTCTCCGATTGTAGGTGATAGTATATGTGCGTATCGCGAAAAATCTTGTATCGATGCACCTTCGTTCCAGAGTTTGGAGGAAAATATAAAGCTGGCGAACGCCACCATTTGCGAATGTTCAGCGGCGCCCGCACGGCGAGATGCGCTATAATCTATATAATAGGTCTCTTGCGATGCGCGAGTCGCGACTGCGGCCGCGGTCACGGTTTCGCGCGTCTTTCGCAAACGCGACTCGCAAAAAAACATTGCGATGTCGGATTTTCCATTGCCCCGCTTGGTGGCGCCAGCGTGTCGCGGGAATATTTGAAACGTTGCTGTGGATGCGTTCCTAAAGTCAATAGCATCAGATCATCACGTGATACATTTTTCGTTGTGATATTCCACCACTATCTACATATATAGGGCCAATTATTGTGCTTTCGGCCAATCACGTGCAATTCCTAATTCCGGCAATATGCGATTACGGAGAACAATTTTATACGTCATAGACGTATAAACTTTCCCCTAGAATAATTGTCCATTTCGATAACTTCGATCCCCTACTGTAATGAAAACCTAACGCCGTTCCGCGTGTTCCAAAAAATTATTATCGGTCCCGTCAAAATTTGCGGAACGCGCAATCGTAATCGGGGCTTAAAAATGCGGAGTTGCAATTATGCCCAATCACGGATCTCGTTCCGGAAATTATGGCGTAATCAATTCGCTTAATGGAATGGAGGTAATACTTTCTTGAAGGGGACGGAATGACGTCAGAATGATTCCGCCGATTTCAGGGGATTATTTACCCTCCATCATATGGTGCGCTCGACTGTAATAAAGTTGAATCTTCCTTTAGAAACTTCTTGCCGTTACCGCGAATTGAAGAAACGAACGTTTCTGATTGGTAATACACAGGGTGTCTCATTTTAATCGCCCCACCGGAATTTTGCGGAATCTAAGCCAAATAGAGAGAAATGATCCAGACAAAAAGTTGAAGCGGTTGGAGGGGGCCATCCAGCGGTACCAAGGAGCTTGACCTTGAACTCGACTGGCAAGGTTATTTCAAGGTCAAGTTGATTTTCTTAAACGCGATTACCTCCTTTTGACCCCGGGTTTGAAACGATATTTTCAAAACGATATTTTCAACAAGGTCATGGCAAGGTCGAATGAAGGTAAAAATTGTTAAATTATGAATGTGGAATAAATTATGAGGTTGGAAACGGCAAATGTTTCGAAAGAAAAATGTCAGGGATGGAGAGAGCCACCTTCTGGTACCAATCACCATGATATTGGACTTGATTTTGAAGGTTATTCAACAATTTTCACCTTCGTTAGACCTTGCTATTATCTTGCTGAATATATCGTTTTGAGCGTAACATTTTCCGCTCTTTTCAAATCCGAGATCAAAAGTGGAGGTTCCTGTTTAAAAAAAATCACTTTGACCTTGAAATTACCTTGACAATCGAGTTCAAGGTCAAGCTCCTTGGTACCCCCTCAATCCCCTTCAACTTTTGTCTGGATCTGGAAAATGTCGCACTGGAAAACTTATTTGTAAGTAAAATAGTATATGAAGTATTGTCAGTGTATTAATAATAAGTGAACGAAATGATTGTACGTGTAGAGTATTTTTTAATGAAGTGTATGGTAGAACAAAGGAGACGATCAAGAGTTAAAAATCTACGACTATTAAAAGTAAACGATACATTTTAATTTCTAGGTAAAATCAACCAGATGTTGACATTAAGAACTTCTTTATTCGCTGATTTGAAATTATCGTTGAACGTTAAGGGTAATTCTTAATTTCCAGGTGCTAAAGTTGATGGCCAGGTGACTGTCGTCGTCAAAGTAATGTCGTTCCGTGTAAAATGTCAGCACATGCTTCTAAACGCATAAAGATTCGATGACGCGTATACGTACCCTGACGCCGACATTCGGTCGAAAGCAATGTTAAGAGCAAGAACTAAGACTGCTTCTTTGAAAAAAGTCGATTCCGAAATGCACCTGGATCGCGGAGCACATCTGGTGGCACCGTCGGTGTACATTTCCCTGGAAGATACCTGCGGACATGGAGCTGTGATACTTGGAAACTATACATACACCGACTGAAGCTGCAACGAATTCATTATATCCGTGATCTGTGGTCCACCTTTTATTCCCTTCTACGAAGAATCATCAAAAGTATACATATAGTGTGATTGATTAATAATGGAAATATTGTATACAATTTATAAAAATTCAGAGGTCAAATATTTTTCCGAATACTCCGGTTTATAATTATACCCGATAGCGCGACAAATGTCAAAATGCCTAGCGTGCGTATACCTAAAGCGTTTCGCGCCGCCGCCAACGTAACCTCAAAATCGGCGGCCCACATTTTCATTATCCCGTGCATTATATCTCCATTTTCTATAGAACTTTGCCTGCCGTATTGTCGCGTATAATTATCATTTCGCAACCCTAATGAGCAGCTCCATAATTACGTGTATCGCAATAATTCATCGAAAAGGTGTCTTTTCCGAAGAAAAAAAAAGCGCATAAACTCGAAATTACGTGTCTCTCGCCGCGACGCGCAACGCTTTGCAATCGTGTGATGTAACAATAATTCCACAATTGTTGTCATTATCGAGAAAATTCAGAGAACTTAACAGACAGCAGCTATATCATCATCGCCATCGCCACGCAATAACGTTCCGCCTTCTGAAATATGTGGAATAACTTTAATGACACGCATTTTGACAAATATTTACTGCAAACATGCAATTTGCCGTACACTTTAGAAATTAATGTAATGTTGGTCTTTTCTTTTTTATGCTTAAACAATTAACGTGCAGTCACTGTGCTGGCGAGCAATTGGCGCGGGTGGAACTCAGCGGCGCGTCCATCTTACCCGCATATAAGAGGAAGCGGCATTCTATGAAACACTTATAATCAGTACGACGCGAAACGGTCGTATTTGTGCACACCGGTCTCGTAAATACACTCGACGCTGTACCCGCATGTATATAGGAAAGATATTTACATAATGCGCGATGAGTATATTAACACTTACGGCGACTCTTAGGCACGTGTGTACACATGCAAGAATTTTACGCGATCGCGTGTTTTACTTAAGGGGACGCGTATTTTCCTTTCACATGTTCCAACAGCACATTATCCAAAGGCATGTGAAAAATTACTTGGTAATTGCACAAGTCCCATTATTGTATGTTGTTCGGTATATAAAGTTCGTAATAAACGCCACTGACAGTTATTCAATGTGACGTACGATGGATTATCACACGCGTCTGTCAATACTTTTCGCGAGGGTGTAGACATTTCCATAAAATTATAATAATTTTGTCTAACTTCTCCAAAGTTTCCTTACTTTTTTCTTTGGAAATTAGAATCTATGTCCTTCAAAAAACATTTTTTCGATGACAGCCTCGATCCCATTCGAATACTTATAGGCACATGGTGCTATCTCAGTGGGTGGTTATGACGTAGCACTCACACAATCGAACAAAAACTATCTTCGTATACTAATAATTGAATTATTCCAATCTACTGGCCCGAATGTGAAGTAAACGGTAACCTGTACGAACCGTCGTCGTCGTCGTTAAGAAAATACATTGACGAGGTATTATAATTCACCCGGTAGACATTTCGACGACCTAAGTGGAAGCTGAACAAAAGCTTGAAGAGTCTCTGGAACTCTTAAGAATATGGACTCTTATGAAGAGGTGGAGAGGGGGGGGGGGAGGGGGGGTCGAATTGCTCAATTGAACAACAATGTCCCACTGTGCACGAAATAAGCTATGGTCCCCCGGTGTGTTACCAAACAAGCACATTTGTTTTCAATTATTTTAACTAGTATTAGTTTTGAAAAGTTTTTTTCTTATATCGTCGTCTTACTTTTGACTACCGTCTATGCTCATATTAGTTGGTTTGAAGTACTCCGCTATTTAATCAAACGTAATTGAACCGCACTCCACGCAAATCCTTGTCAAAGTGATATAAGCGCTGATTATACCACAATTCAGAGACTTAGTCCAAACGCCTACTACGTGTAGTCTTTATGGCTTAACCAGCAGAATTGTAGGAGATTTCTCCTGATACCTTGTCTTTACTCGTGGTGCATAAGTGTGCAGAAATACGCACGATGCATCCAACTTTTGAAAATATTAGCTTGAAACTTCAGAGAAACTTTCTAAAGCTAGCGTACAAGAATCATTGAACGTCAAGTATACACGTACAATGTTGAAAGACAAGTTCTCGTTATTATCTCTTCTATGGAGTAATTATTCTCCATCGATTCAAGCCTTTTGCCGAATGGTCACTCCCAGATAATCGACCGGAGAAAAACTTTTGCCCTGAGCAAATAATATTTTGATCGAGTCATCGACGTAGTTATATCCTACAAATTATGACTAAACACCGTCTATGGGTTCAAGTCCCCCGAGGCGGCTTCCGTGAGGTCAGCTCCCTTTTCCTGAAAACTTGTGTAATCTAATTTTTAATTTTTACTCGAAAGTCTCACCTTTTCACCATTTAGTAATTCAGTAGATCCGGGAACCGCGTCGCGAACAATTTATCACACGCAAGTGCGCCAAGTGCCCGTATAATAAATACTTATCCGCGACGCGCAAAATGTGAATTTCCACGGAAAAGAGGTGTGCATATAAGACGGGCGGGGAGGGGGAGGGGACAAGTAACGCGCAATGAATTTCCAATAAATAAATAATAGCTAAAATGACATAAACGCTCGGAAAGCGGTTGCGAGAAGCGGAATGAGACATCGAGTCCCCTTGCGTACTTTTTGTTCCCCAGCTTCCGAGAAATCGGTCAATACGTAATGATCGCCCTGTGGGACAGATGCTTAATACGCGAGTTACAAAGGAAACTGGCATTACGCGAACGGGTGGCCAGCACGCACATCCGTTTTCAACCGAAAGTCGCCTTTAATGAGCCACTCGGCGGCGATCGTTTGGTTTGCGCAAATCGCCATTGCGCCCGAATGTGCGACATTACGACGGTCAAGAAAAGTAAAGCGAGCCTATACATACAAGTTTTAGCCACATTATTACGTTACAGTGTATCGCGTTCGACGAATGCTCGTGTTCAAGTTACCTGGAGACCCTATAATGACTCTCTTACCAAAATTTCGGTAGCCGTTACATTCAACAAGGGGTCATGTGAATATAATACATAATTGATCGAAAGCACCTGGCACTCGAGACCCACCTTTTTAGATTTTAAAATTCGTTTCCAGCCTATTTCCATGTGAATTGACGCACATGTCCGATTGAAACGATTTAATCGCTTTGTAAACATTGTGGTAATTTGGAAAGCGCACACTTATAAAGACCAGTCCGTGTCCTTTGTGCTAAAATTGTCGGTAAGCGTATATACGAGATCTCCATGTGTTGCCTAGATAATCTCAGCGATACAAAGACGCCTGTGACTTGCGGTACGCCTCTAGGTCTCGCGCGTCGTCTTCCACCAACTTGTCACATTAGCGGGACCTAAGGATTATAAATTAGACATCGCACGAAATATTTCATGCGGATATCCGCCCATCGCGTTATATATACCGAAGCCACTTACACTTGAAAAATATTATGACAGAGTCTCGATTTCGTGGCTATATGTATTTTGGAAATTGCTTCCTGATCTGATAAAAATGTGGAAAGACCATCCCTTCGTCCATTCACCATTGTACGCACTTGGACGTATGGGAATCGGAATGTGCCACATATGGTTGCGGCTGCGCAATCACGCGTAACCCATTTTTTTCGAGGCGTGTGAAGAAGTTTCGCTTCGAATACGCGCAGGCATCCAGCCACTATTAAGAGGCTGTCCGATTGGAGAGGTCGATAGCGTGAACCGTAATTACCGAGCAATTAGTCGATAAAAGTCCCCGATATTTGGTTGGGAACACGTACAAAACAATAATTTAAGAACGCAGCGGTTTTAGGCGAAGCGTGCAGCCGCGATCTGAGGAGAGTGGGGCGAGCGGCGGGACATGGGTGGGGAAACGCATCTGCCGTTCCCGAGGCATCGCTGGGCCATACTCGGATCCCTCGGATCGTTCCTCTATATCTCCGCTTCCTGGTAACGCAGCTGCCAGACCCTGTCTTTAATCTCGCGTTCCTCGTAAATTCAATTCCCTCGGGGCCCCCCCTTAATCGTACCTGGGATCAAAGTTCAGGGAATCAAGACTCGCTGTACCTTCTATTATATATTTCTCTCGAATGCACCCAGCCTCGAGATTGCTTTTGCCTGCCCACGTTCTTCGCTTTCGCGAATATGATTTCATTGGATAAAATCTTGAAACGTTAGAGTTTTGCATTCGGGCCTTGCATTGTTTATACTATGAATCCTCCAACAAAAGGAGGTTCATACTGAGATTGGCAAACTAGAAACAAAACGAATTTGATATACAAATATTTACATATAGAAGGCGATGATAAAAGAATAATAGTTTTTGAATAATTTATAGGCAATTGCTGTTTGCACCTTCGACGAGGGCAGCATAACAATCTCTACGTCATAATTGCAATATTTGGATAAACTCAAAATGACTCATTTTCTGTTTACTTAGTTGTCTACAATGTAGGACGTGGAAACGTGGTTCGGTTAAGGACTCTATAACGGTACTGTTAAAAGCGACTCGCCTCGATAATGCCAAAATCTGAATATTTGCGTGAGTTTTAGTTTTAGAAGAGGATTCATGGTACCTACCACTTGTTCACAGGCGTCTTTATCTGAACAATGTATGAAATTTCTCATCATCGCAAAAATAGGACAGTACACCGATAAATGAATTTATACTTTTACACTTCAATAGTACATTACCTGAATGGGTATAAAGTAGGTTTAAGCACGTGTTAACTATTCTATTTTTTGTTTTCTGTGAAGAAAAGGTTATATATGTCGACCTACTTCATATATGAAGTGCCCCTTTTGTGACGGTTGATTCGTATCGACAGTTTATGTCGTTGCAGAAATAAAAAGCGCTGTGCAAGTAGTAAAAAAAGTCATACGCACATAATTCCATCATTGTCAGTCAAAATAAAGCCGCGTCGATGAAAAAAAAAAAAAACAGGAAATTAATTTTCATGTTTTACATTTGTTATAAAGGTTTAATCCGATAACGCGAGATTTACATTATTTCTTCGTGTCCGATCGTTGATTAGAACGGTTAGCTTTTTAACACGACGCCGCGGGACTTTTGAAACGATGCTATCTCGAATTACAAATCAGCTTCTGGAATATTTCGCTATAGCATCGCGACGGTGTGTAAAAATGCGCATGAATGTTTAATTTGCGATCGGCATATCTCCATCCGTTTAGCCAGTCAATAAGTCTTATTAACGTATTGTGCTCTTGGCTTTGTACTTTTTCGTCGTTTGCGTAAAAGTATGTTAATTCCCTAAGTATCCAGTCAATATAATTTGTAACGTATGATGCTCTGATAATGTTCTCGTTTATCTCTGTTTTGTTATTCAACGGGTATAATCAACGTCGCGAGTGTAACTGCACTTTGCTCCACTTCATTGGGAATTATATTGTTACCTGCAATTTTCTTCAAAAATTCATTTTTTTTTTTCGTCAAGTTCCGCAATAATAGCGTTAACCCCTTAACCCTTATTAGGTGAAATGTATAAATATATGAATTCATAAATGAATAAAGCTATACTAACCGGAATCGCGATCGATATATAACGAATCGGAAAACTTATTAAATAAATATTTCCGACGCAATTACGTAAAAAGACGTATATTATTTAATTTATGAGGTTATGGATTAGATACTGGTTATTGATCTCGGGAGCATCGATGGTATCTACGAGGTTCGGTATCTCCGTCTATCTCCGTCTCCCTTCTGTGACGTCAGAAGCGTGCGAGCCAACGAGATAATCGGCATTCGAGGAAGTCGAAGTTTCCTTCGATATTCAGTCTGATTTCGCCGAGATAAAAAAATCGTTTCGTCATGTCCTTCGTCAGGCACATATGCCTGTACCTGGAAATTCGAGATTAGAAGATAGAGATTAGTGCTTCAAAAAATATTTCTTCATTTCCATGATAATCGACGTGTATAGATCGTTGCACGTAATTCGGTATATAGTCGCTGTTCAAAATTGCGCCCACAGCGGCTTCGCGGTTCTCGTAAATCTTCCACAATTTTAAGCTCACAAAATTCTTTCGCGGACAGTGCGCCTCGACGTTGTTGACTTCTCGTTTATTCGATGTTTGTCGACATATTATTAACCATGACAAATTATAAATATCTAGCGTTTTAGTTAACTTTTTCTTTTTATTTTCACCATGCTCAAAACAATATTTCCAACCGTTCATATCAGACAAACTTATGTGCCGAAAGTTTCAAGAGTAAATCCCAGGAAACGAAAAGTAATTGTCGTTTCAAGAATTGGATTAAAAATGATTTATCGCAGATTGATTATCGACGGACACTTACCGCAATCGTTCTTAATTTAAAGTTTAAAACTTTCATCACTCTTCGTTCGCTGGGACATTTCGTTATCGCGATTTTCATCTCGGTATCCGAGGATCGAACAATGAATGAACCAATATTGTGCGGGAACAGCCTATACACATAACAGCTTGATTCAATAAGTTCAACACAATAATAATTCAATACTTATTTATTGCGCCACCGAATAGCTGACGTGTGGATGTTTAAACGCTTTCATATATTTTTTTTACATTCCAACAACGCGTATTTCTGCTTAATCTTACTGTTTTTCTCCCATCCCTCCTGCGGATATTGAGGTTAGTGAACGAAATTACTGCAAGGAAATTTCGAGTGACCGAATTCATAGAAACAATTACCAACCTAACCCCAAAACACACAAATGATTCTGGACTTAAAAAAAGTGGGACGGGGGGAGAAGCAGGCGACAAAAGGAAGCGAATGAAATCTCAATTTCAGTCGTCGGGCCGTAAAAGACTGCGGGCGGCCCAGAATCCGAATCGCGCCACGATCCCTTGCGGTTTCCTTCGCGGAAGAAGCAGGATGATCGCGGTCGATGAATTATACGAAATATTGCTCGTTCTGAAATCTTTCCCAGACGAGAATTTCAAAGCAAAGTACACTGGGAGGCCCGACGCGGCAAAACTAATGAAAGAAAACCTTTTGTTCTAATTGAAGGTTATGTTTTTAATTGAATTTACATCGGATTTTGGACCTTTCGAACCATGAGAAGGTTTGGGATTGCAGTACTCGTGCCTTTTGAGTTTTACCAGATTTGGCGGAATAAGCATGGCATAAACTAATTATAAACAACATCATACATTCGGTTTTTTTTGGGATCGAGTTATCCAGTCTGAATGTTGGACCTGAATAGTGAATCCCACAAATTTGTAGGATACTTATCGTACTTCAGTTGACCGCGAACTTGATACAAGTTCAGCATAATCAAAGATGTCTACGAATTCTAGGTAACAATAGATAATGAATGCTAACCCATCAATCCTTGACGACCATTCTTTACGACTTCTATAAGCTCTTCTATTTTGGTCGGCTTGAGTGCGACGACAACCCCGAGTCCCGAGCCTGAAATTGGTCTGTCCTTTGTTATTTGTTTTGAATAATAGGAAAGGACCATTTGAATGCAGGTTTAACCGTCGTCATACTAAGTCATCGATGCCTTGATGCCGAAGGAAAGCACACGTGGAACGTGCCGTAAATAAAGGATTGTTCCAGGTATCACTCTACATTTCCATACGTTTTTGGATCTTCCAAGTCCCATAATGGAAGCACCCCCTTCTCCAGGACCTTCATTACTTTTTCTACAATGTCAATGCCACTTTCTTTGTTTTTGGCACAAAACACATTGGGAGAATTTGACCCTGAATCAGATTTGTCAGGACGACAAGACGACCGTTTTCCCAATTTAGTGAGTGTGGATAGGTTCTCGCGATAGTACAACCGAACGAATTCGTAAATCTGTCTTTGGGTGATTCGAGGCTCAATGGTAATGATTCTATAACCGATATATATTCCCATACAACACGAAGAGGTCCAGTAGGGCGTCGCAAGGACATCCGTTTAAGGTCCAAGACATTCCGGACGTAATAAGGGCGTCCGTTTAAGATCCAATTTCGTTGCGGATTAGACTAATTTAAACGCTTTTTCTTTACAATACGTAAAAGCCGTACTCGAAAAAAGTCTCAGGTTTAATTCTTTATTCTGATTTCGACTGCTGGTAAGCTATTATAAGAAATGTCAACAATTCGTTAAAACATCTCGAGTTCCAAATAGGTCGTGTAAGGAAGTTAAAAGTCCAATTCCAGATTACGTGACTATTCATTCGGGATTAAATGAACGTTCCTCGGATTCGTCGTGATGTTTCCTCTGCATTTTCCCGAGGAAATGTCATTATAACCCCGAGTCGGCATCAAAACGCTTACGTAAGGCGGCGTCTACGGAAAAAAACTGTAGCGTTCGAGGTGAAATTTCGCCATCGGAGCGTCAAAGGCCTAAAAATGAAGCAATTACCGTAGAACACGCCACGGAAAAAAAAAAGGTAGACGGACGTCGCAGATGTTCCGGTGTCCACCCGGGCGCAACGCGCGCCGCGTGCACTTCCGAGAATCCACTCCGTAAATAGCCTCTATAAAGATCCGGCCGCGAGGCGCGGCGCAACCGACGTGCTGTTACCTGGAATCGAGCAGCGGCTTGGAGAGCCGTTACGTCATCATCGCGCGACCTCGCGATGAATTCCGATATCTCGAATATACATATATGTACTGTCATACGTGAATTTCGTATATACGCGACGAAGACTACGTTGCTCATATAGACGTCATTTCTTCTTCGCGCCTTGAGGCGTCCGTCGCCATGCGAGACGCGACCCGAATCCCGAATCGACCGCTTTTCCGTCGAAGCTCTTTGGCGCGACGAGCTACTGCTTTCGGTTGCGTATATATATATATTATAAGAATCTTAATGCGGATGAAATTCGGGCGTTTATAAGGCTCGTCGAAAGAAGCAAGTGCGTATCTTTAAATTTAGCACGGCATTGGGCAAGGACGACGTGAATCGATTGATCAATGCTGAATGCACATAATACATGCATAACTCTAGCGCTTAACAAATATTTATCTTTTCTCAACTCTGATGAAATATGAAGTCAAAACAGATACAACACTAGGGTCCTCTACTAGAACTCTAAATATCACCAGATGAAAGCGCCATCGAAAGAATAAGTTGGCACCTGAGTTTTTGACTCATAATCTTAATGTTACTCTGTTTTGGTTTAGGTTTCAGACCGGCTTTTGTTTGATGAAGGCAAGAATGACCTTATTTACAGACCTTAGCGGACCTTTTGTACTCCAGAGTAACATTTCGTCTTAAGAAAGTAAGAAAAGAGAAAATAATGCGTTTTTAAGTTGCCAAAGTGAATTTGAGCAAACCTATATATTCCTTACAAGAACGGAAAACGGCGAACAAAGAAACAAAATGAAACGAGAGCGACAAAACTTCTTTATAATAACTTCATCTTCATAAATAACTTCATTCCCATAAAGAAATGCGATTCGACGAAAGTTCGTGAAGTAAAATGAATATATATACACGTTGAAGGAGAGAAACATTCAAGAAACGGAAACGAAAAGGTAAATTTCAAAATAACATGTCATTGAAGAATATAGTAAGCGGCAGAGGAAGAAAGTGACACCGGAATCGTGAAAACCGAGGAGGATGTTGCATAAAGCGTATAGAAAACCACAATCGTCGAATAAGGCGTACACGCGAAAGACACTTAATAATAAGAATGCATAAAGAGAAGGCACAAAAAGTAATGGAGATGTCTCAATCAAATATAAATGCCATGGGAGAACACGAATATATATGTCTACTGTAAAAATAAAAATTCTCCAACGCGGGGAGTCGACATGGCATAATATATTCTAAACAACAAAGCAATGAAATAAATTGCTACGTGAAAGACTTTAAACTCTCCGGGCGTCGACGATCGATTTTGCGCCCTAGAGCGAAAGGTACGAATAACCGACCCACCCTATCGCATATCCTATAATAAAAATTATCGTAGGCATAAACATCGACGTCTAACGAGTGCCATTGTTACGCTTAGTTCGAGGAGGGACAAACGTTCGTTGTAAATCAACGATTACACTTATGATACTTGATAAACTATATAGTATATGGTTGATTTCTAAAACTCCCTATTCATGACAATAATAATGCAAGAAAAATTCCTAGATGGTAATGTGCAACGCATCCCCAATGCTATTTTGACTAGGTATTTTTATTCTCGAACAAATTGGCCAAAATGATAAAATGGCCCAGAAATCGTAAATTGATAAAAAAGTAATGAAATGCATTCATTTTAAGAGCCTTTGAATGTGTACTTTGGGAAAAACGAATCCATTTTTAACGCAATGCACTTCTATTTTTTAATCCACGCGAATACGTGTCTGATTCAATGCAGATCGACTGTGTTTGTATTCCTATTCATTATTATGAATCGTTAAAAGTAAATTTGAATCCACGTGAATCCAAAAATAATATTCTTAAATAAGTGAGCTGTTAATGAGTTTCTATACGGATTTTTTAAAATGAAAATTTTGTATTTCAATCAATTCGAATCCAAAAATAATATTCTCGATAAAATTGCCGTTAATGCGTTTCAATCAAAATTTCTGAATAAGAAAATGCGTTTCTATTAATCTGAATCGAAAATAAGTTAATAATTTTTTATCCGTAAATTTGAATTCAAATGCATTAAACGTTCACATTTATTAAATTTTATATATTTTGATTAAAATGCATTCAATCAGTTCCAAGTATGAATTCATTTCCATCGATATCAATGCGATTCTATCCGTTATCTTTTGCAACCAAATATAAATAATGTCATAGCCTATTTTGTCAAATTGGATAGAAATGTATTAATTTGCTTCGGAATTTAATCCATTTTAAAACAGTTTTACGAATTGAAAGTACGAATAGGAAAGGATTAGAAATTTTAATTCATTTTAATCCAATTCAGATTACTGTGGACCGAATAGTATTAGTGCACATTTTTAGAATCCCTCAGATTGAGTCATCACGACACGTAATCAATGTATCTACATAAAAATGTCATTCATGAAATGCAACCTTTTTTTAGGGATTTACGGAGCCGATGACGATTAGAAAACAAAAAATGTTTTCTGCAGTTTTATGGCTATGTATATAAACACTAATGTGATACTCTTCAAGGCCTTAGAAATACTGTGCCAAAGATCACTTCATCTTATATGGCATCAAATTTGAGCCTAACCTCAAAGTTGTAAAAATGTGAAACGTAACCTCTAAATTATGCTCGGTTCATATAATCTTCCAAGTAATTAAACTGTTCTTTGAAGTTTCCCATTGCACATTGTGGTTCTTTAGCAAATATAGTAATAAATACTTACTGTGATATAGTTTAATGGTCGTTTTTACGTAACGCGTAAATAAAGTGAAAGAATTTTAATCTGTATTTAATAACATATATCCTTTATGCGCTTCTTCATATCGAATATATATATCAAAACGATTACTTTTTACAATTTACGAACGCACTTTTTTTATCGAGGTAATTAAAATGCTGTCCTCATGACTCAAGTATATAATTAAAAATCGCAGAATTGAGGAAAAGTATAGTTTTTTTTTTGCTATACACATGGAAGACGAGATCGGTAAAAAAGTAACTAGTCGATTCTTTTTTCATTCTCAATTCGTTAAAAAGACACGGCGAAGACGTGGAGAAAAAACGCCGAAGATGGGGTTCGTATCTTCGTGATGTATAATCCTTCGCCCTTAGCAAAGAATGGGAGGCTTATAAAGCAGATCGGTTCTTAGTACGATCTCAATAAGTCACGCCCGATTCGATTTGCATGTTGGTCGAAAAATCACTTCGGAGAAAAACAGCATGGGACTTAATCCTCCGCTCGGCCTGCGCTCGAAATTCGATATTAGCATTCGATCATTATCGACCGACGAATTATTACCATCGATAAAAGCCTTCGTCTTCGACGACGCGACCCTAACCTCAATTGCAAAAAACCGCACCGAATGCGAATTCGCCCATGCAATTACCCAATCGGACATAACCTGAAAATTGTTTTCGTGTCTTGCAGCCGTTAAAACCACTTTTTCCCCCTCGTTTCTTTACAGCTGCATAATTTGTATGTCGGTTTTTCGGCGAAGTTAATTTTTAGTATTACATCGATCAACGTCTATCAAATGCGCCGACATCATATTTTCTGCTTTAAATGACAGTGTCACCGTAACCGTTCTGTCTAATTGTATAATGACTACATTTTAAAGTAATTCCGTCCAGGGATTCCCGAAACAACGACTCTATCAATTTATCGACTCGTACTAATTTAAGGTTATCTTTTCACGTAGGCAAACGTTTCCATGAAAACCCCTACATTTTACTGATCAAGTCGATATTTCGGTAAATAAAGAGTTTTGCTATCTGGATTATTCATATAGTTTATGCCGAAGTTGCGCACGAGAAAATAAACTAAGTAGAGACCAGAGTGTTAGAAGGGTTAGAAGTATCCACGGTGTTAGAAGTATCTAATCTTCGTCGATATCCTAATCTTATAAATAATATAACAAAACAAAGTCCATGGTGGCAATAATCGAACGTAACCTCAAAATAATCCGCGTGTTCCGTTGGTTCCGTTGCAGTGCGTTTTCCCGATCTCGCCCCCGTCCGCCCTCAGTCATAATTTGATTGCACTTTGCTTGTGGTATAGTGACGTCGACGGTGATTTATAATTGCGGTAATAAAGCCTGCATTGTATTTTCTTCCGAAAAGTCACCGACCATTCCGAAATGCAATTCACACAAATTCCTGTATCCGTCCCGTCAATTTAGTTATTTACGACACCCCGCTCGCTTTCAGTGACGCCTGCACCGCAACCCCGTTGTGATTTATAAACTGTGTACAGTTTTGCGGTGCTTTACATTAATCCGCAATTTAAAAAAGATCCTTCCAGAAAGTCGTAAATCACACGGAACTCGAAACTCTTGAAATTCTATGGGCGGCAATTTCGCTTGGTGAATTTCAATGGAAAACAGAGTAGTACTACACTCTCCGTTTTTTGACGCTATCTTTTTCTTTTCGTATTACTTGAAACGATTTTTAAAAGGGAACTGAATCACACTTAATCCAATTGTATCAACGAGACTTGAAAAGATAATTAACACATAAAAAACGTGTTTCTATTTTTATATTTTAAATTCCCCATGAAATATAAAAAATTCAGCAATCTCAAATGGATAAAAAAGTATTGAAATGCATTCACTTTAAGAGTCTTTGAATTCGTACTTTGGGAAAAAATAAATCCATTTTTATCCGCAATGCATTTCTATTTATTCATACGAATAGAAAATTTGATTTTTTAATCCACGCGAATACGTGTCTAATTCGCATGCAGACTGTGTCTGCATTCCTATTCGTTATTACGAATTGGCAACTGTAAATTTGAATCCTTGTGAATCCAAAAATAAGTTTCCTAAATAAGTGAGCTGTTAATGAGTTTCTATACGGATCTTTGAATATGAAAATTGTATTTCAATCAATTCGAAACCAAAAATAATATTATCGCAAACGTTTCCCATTAATGCGTTTCAATCCGGATAGAATTGGAATTCGATTCTATCTGATTCTATGCACTTTTTTTACCAGGGTATTACTGAATAAGCAAATTTGTATTTCATTGAATTTGAATCCAAAGAAAATATTAGTAAATTTGAATTCAAATGCATTAAACATTCATGGTTATAAAATATGAAATTAATATTTTTGGATTAAAATGCATTCAATTATAGTTCCAAGTATGAATTCATTTACATCTATATAAATGCGATTCTATACGTTCTCGTTTGCAACCAAATATAATTAATGTCATAGCCTATTTTGTCAAATTGGATAGAAATGTATTAATTTGCGTCAGTATTTAATCAATTTTAAAATATTTCAACGAATTCAAAGTACGAATAGGAATGCATTAAAATTTTTAATTCATTTTAATCCAATTCCGATTACGGCATGAATGCTCGTATTCCATTGTTCTCGATGCTATTTTTGAAATGTCAATACTTTGTCGTTTGCCGGGATACAACTTAATTATATATTTACAGCGTAATTTGGATTGTATTCTAATTTTGAGGGTTGACCGCATATACCTGTCCTCACGTATCTGTGTAGAGTATGATGCCTGTATACGTGTATATTCTACGCACATACACGTCTACAAACATCATAAACACCTGTACCTTTTGGGGCCATATATTTACCGAGTGACAAATTTCTACCACTTACGAGAAACGAGATGTAGTATAACGGATGGACAATACAATGGGCACTGATACTATAAATATTCACATATTATATGTTTTACTTGTTCCGTGTAATGATTTATTTCCACAGTACCATGAACATCTCCAAACTCTTACGATTATTACACTTTATACTGCGAAAATTTTTACCCATCCCAAGGGTCCCCATGTATTCTCCTTAGTTGTGAAAGTAATTTTCCTTGAGTTTGCGGTGCCTCTGCGAAAATTGACCTTCATAGAAAATTGTGGATAACACAATGATTTTAAGAAAAGTGAAATGTAATAGAAAACACCATTTTAGTTAAAAACGGCATTTTAATGGAATTTTTCTTTATTTTTTGGATAGTAATTTCATTATCTCTTCATTTTTCCTAGACCCGTCCCTGTAAACGGAAACGTATTGAAAGTTAAAAATACAAATAAAATGAATTAAAACGACTGAAAATGAATTCACTTAACGCGTACATGAATTCATTTCAATTCGTATTTTTAATTTTCAATACGTTTTCGTTTACTTGACTCACGTATTACTATCATATTCCCCAGAAGTAGTTAGCATTCGCTTGAACGCGGTTTTTCATGCGTATAACCTTAAATTTGAAAATTCCAAAATGGCGTATCTAATGTACAACTGGTTAAAAATGTAATATTCTTCTCTCTTTTTTTTTTTGCACGTACAACGGAACGGGAAATGTGAACCGTAAATAATTCCCGTTTTAACGTATAGTGCATTGTACTTCGTATGGGGATTCAACTTGTCCAACACCACGTTTTTTTAAGTTACATATATATATATTTAAAAATGGAGGGTCACTTGATTTCTGTTTAATTCACGCAGAGGTAATATATTATATGCATGGAGTTATTTTATACTTTACCTACAAGTGCAGCCAAATGAGCATCGTTTAAATTAATCGTTATCGGCGACACATAAATTTTTAGGTTATGTTCAAGTCTACCATTAAAATCGTATCCTTTGGAAATTCATGTTTACATATTTTATATACAAGGTGTTTCATTTTAATCCGACCACGCAGATACCTGTGTAAAAATGAATGCTATCAAAAAATGACCTCTACAAAAGTTGAAGGGGATAGAGGGGACCATCCAATGGTACCAAAAATCTTGACCCTAAACTCGATTTTCAAGGTTATTTCAAGGTCAGAGTGATTTTTTTAAATGGGGACCCCTATTTTTTATCTCGGATTTAGAAAGAGCGGAAAATTTTACGTTCAAAAAGATATTTATACGATATTTTCAACAAGGTCATGGCAAGGTCTAATGAAGATGAAATTTGTGAAAATTGTTGAATAACCTTAAAAATCTAGTCCAATATCAAGGCGGCTGGTACCAGAATGTGGCTCTCTCCATTCCTGACATCTTTCTT